>JACJUY010010205.1:31257-55913 GCA_014220935.1 Platorchestia sp. MABIK
TTTGCTAAGTACATGCAAAATAAGCCTCAGTATGCCAAATTGTGGGGATTCGTAAGGAAGCTTCTGCTTCTTTCACATGAACAGGCTTTGGTTGAACATAGCTTCAGCGTAAATAAGGATGTTCTTGCGTGTTACATGTCGAAAAAACACTGGTTGTACAAAGAATGGTGACTGACTCAGTTCACTCAGAATTGGGCCCAGACAATTCTTTGAATGTTCGGGATGTGAAATTGACCAAAAGCATGCTAGCAAGCTGTAAAGCAGCAAGAATGAGGTACTCCCTCTACCAAGAAGAGCAGGCGAAGCAATAGAACCCGACCGAACAGCTTAGGAAAAAGCATAAACTCCTAGAAAAAATAGAAGCCTCAAAATCTAAAAAGATGAGGCTTGAAAGTACACTTAAACGACTTATTCAGGAGGCCGATGATTTGGCAGTGAAAGCTCAAGTAGAAGGAGATCTGTCACTCGTTGCTTCTTCAAATTCTACCCGAGCTAAAGCTAAGAAGACTGCGGAAGAAATTGATACAGAAGAGAGCAATATCAAAGGACTTGAAGAAAAGCTTAAAACTGTGGATGGTCGGATTAGGTAAAATAACATTGCACTAGGTAGTCTAATAGACATGCAGAGTGTAGAATTCCTATTTCTCTCTGAAGAAGAATTTATTTTCATTTTGTTCTATGAAGGATCTATGTAGCTAATATTTTACATTTTCGTAATGATTATTTACGTTTTTCACATTTGACTCAACATTGTTTTCCATATCATTGTCATTTTGTTCAGCTTAATAAAGATGCAATGGAAAAAATATGTGCCATTTCCCATCCAAACAAAGATCTTACTATGGTTATTTTCACATATATAATATTCATGAATAGTTATATTTTTATTTACCCTACAAAAATTTTTATTTAGAAATTTTTATGAAATTTTAATTCTGAACAGCAAAGTAAGTAGTTAAGATCTTTGTTCATCCGGCAATATGGTAGGGGTTATCATTTTAAAAAAATCCAGAATTTTTATTAAAACCCCCTGAAAAATGTCCTTGAATTTCAAGTATTTGTCCTTGAAATATCCTTGAATTGTCCTTGTATAAAATTTTTCAAACTCTGAGGCAACCCTGTCAGAATGCATGTGTGGAACTTGTAGGGTTCCACCCCTAAAACAAAGGTTAAGAACCACTTGTCCAGACTTTAGTATGTCCCATTTCAAACACCTGAGTCGAGTGGGGAATTGCGCCTACTTCTTTCTTTCCAGCGGGAAGAAACACCGGGCTTGCAGTGTGGGGTCTTGAACGTCCCCTGGCGTGTAGAACAACCAACAAACGGCTGGTGTCCCCGTTGAAATAAGGCGCAAAAGACTTAGTATAATGTCTCCTGGTAACAATAGAGCACTAGCCAGGCAAAACACCCAACTAACATCTGGCGTCCCCGTTGAAATAAGGCGCAAAAGACTTAGTATAATGTCTCCTGGTAACAATAGAGCACTAGCCAGGCAAAACACCCAACTAACATCTGGCGTCCCCGTTGAAATAAGGCGCAAAAGACTTAGCATAATGTCTCCTGGTAACAATAGAGCACTAGCCAGGCAAAACGCCCAACTAACATCTGGCGTCTCCGTTAAAATAAGGCACAAAAGACTTAGTATTATGTCCCCTGGTAACAATAGGGCACTAGCCAGGCAAAACACCCAAATAACATCAGGCGTCCCTGTTGAAATAAAGCCCAAAGACTTAGAGTTACGTCCCCTGACAACAATAGAGCACTAGCCAAGCAGAACATTTAACTAACACGAGGCTCTGGTGTGCAGAAGCTGGAGTTCCATGGGGTGATGCGGTTCTACTTCCAAGACAGCGGCCAGAAGGTGGCCACCAAGTGCATCAGGGTGACAAGCCTGGCCACCACCAAGCAGGTCATCAGCACCCTCGTCGAGAAGTTCCGGCCCGACATGCGCATGCTCAGCGCCCCCAGCTACCTCCTCTACGAGATACATGAGAACGGAGGTAACGCGTCGCTTGTGACGTGTCGAGTGATGTGTGTAGTGATGCTGCGTCTCTTGGTTGTGACGTGTGTAGTGATGGTGTGTCTCTTGGTTGTGACGTGTGTAGTGATGGTGTGTCTCTTGGTTGTGACGTGTGTGGTGATGTGTTTAGTGATGGTGCGTCTCTTGGTTGTGACGTGTGGAGTGATGGTGTGTCTCTTGGTTGTGACGTGTGTGGTGATGGTGTGTCTCTTGGTTGTGACGTGTGTAGTGATGGTGTGTCTCTTGGTTGTGACGTGTGTAGTGATGGTGATGTTGCATCATCTCTAGTTGTTATGTGTCTGAATAAGAGGTAATGATGCGTATCTTGATCGTGACGTGTGCTGATTGAAGTTAGCAACACGCCTGTAGGTTGTGATGTTCGTGCGAGTGGAGGTTATGACGTAATCACGTCAGTACGTTTGTGCGCCCCCATGTGTAAGTAATGCCTGTAGTGTACCCAAAGTGTGTAGTTGTAGTTCTTATACGCTGATGTTTCTTGACGTTCGCCAAACAGAAGGTTACGAGAGAAGTGTGTTTCTCGAGACTCGTGAGAAAGATGTGAGGTCCAGAGCGGCCGGCTAGAGACTCCTCACTTATGTTGACAGAAGACGCAAATTAACCCTAGGCGCAGGTACCAGTCATTAATAATGAACTACATAAGGCGTAGTTTCTTTCGTTTTTATGCATTGAATTTTTCATTGGCATTTCTTGCATTCTATAAGCGATGATTTACTGATAAAAAGAACTAAGTTTCTTAGTGATCCAAGTATCTACACTTTGAGCAAGCGCGGCTGAGTCACCTACCTCGTTGAGTAAACCATCGACTGTTTCATCTTCAATTTTTTCTAAAGTGTATCTGTAAGAAAAATTTCTGATTACCACACTATTTCTTCTACTGTATTCCAGTTAAGTTCGTTCCTTTTCCACAAATTCGTGAAGTTTATTAGGATTAACTTTGACTTAATAGAGAAAGGAAGGGTTCGAAGGGCAAATGAGCAAACGTTGCAATTCGTATTGCTGTTGGCATGTGCAATTTGAGAGTGACACTCCATAGTCAGTGCGCTAGCGCACACGGCATAGCCCTACTTGACACTTGGTTTGGTACAACTACATGTGACTTTATTTAGCAAGTGCTATGTAGTAAAGATATGGATCTGATGAACATAAAGTTACTTTAAGGTGCAAAAATTGTAAACCTCCAATCTCTCCCCTGAGTGGAGCTACCTTTATTAATTTAAATTCACCCGTTCGGTGGAAAGCAGTACCTCATTTCAGTGATCCAATCCATTCATTTCTTCACTCATTCATTGGTAGCATCTTGTGTGTTCATATGAGCGGTTCTCTGAATTGGCCTCGCTCGTGTACCACTAAAATAGAGCTAGTCGCAAGTTTGGTTGACAAGAGAAAGTTCTCGCCTATTGAACTTGTAAATAGCATCAGGTGTGTAAGTGTACACTCGATTCATGCTACGCGATCTGCTACGTTCAGGATCCGGTAAAGCTCGCCTATCTTATCACAGTTATCTCTGATAACACCGGCGTTCAAATTCTTGTGTTCTTTACCTGATCAGTTTACCTTGGTGGTTGTACATCGAAGCCCTACTTTTGCGTCCATGTTCCCATGTGTTCCAATATTTTTACTCATTGTTGGATGTTGTTTGAGTTGGGTCACATTTATTCAATATTTACTTATTTTAGGAGGTTGTTCCTTTGAATTTCGTTGGAACAGTTACTGCTCATCGGGATTTTCTTCGTGCCGCAACGAGATCTTGCTCAGTTTGAGAAAAGTTGTGGTCCGAATAAGTCTTGGTCAGCCTGCCTGTCGTTTATGTTCGGGTGTAACAAAATATTTATTACACCCAGATTCAGTGTGAAATACTTGTGCTACTTTTGTTTGAAATATGGAATGGAAAGACGCTTAATGAACTGGTTGGTTGTGACGTGTGTAGTGATGGTGTGTCTCTTGGTTGTGACATGTGTAGTGATGGTATCTTAATGACACACCATCTTAGTAATGACACACCATCTTAATAATGACACACTATCTTAATTAATATGGACACTTAATGAGCTGAGAAGTGCATGGGAAGAACGCATACTCGTGTAAGTCGTGTTGTTAGCTTACTCTTCTTCCATTCGTGCGCGTGAATGACCTACTTCGGTCACGGCTCACGAATTGAAATGAAGGTATAAGGGTCTTGATAATTTTGTTACTCCGGAACACGTTTCTTGTTGGTGATGGAAGTCATTAATATACCAGTTGATATTATTGTCGCGCGTGTGCTATGCTCTTGAGAAATGAGCTTTTGCTAACGGTAGCCTTGGGAAGTGTGCCATGTTCGATATTGCTCTAAAATATTAACAATTTATGGACCCACGGAGAGATTGATGATGTGTGTTAAAGATTGTCTAGGAGTCTCGCAATGGCCTCTAAATATAGTGCATGATACTCGTAATGACTACTGGATGTAGTGTAGGTTTCTTGTAATGGTTATTGAATGTAGCTCAGGATACTTGTAATAACTACTAAATAGAGAGTAGGATGCTCGTAATGGCCAATAAATATAGTTTCAGGATCCTCGTAATTACTACTAAATAACTGAATGTAGTGAATAAATAAATGACTGAATATTATGTAGTGGCTCTTGCACTTCTTTGAATTTGGTTGCTGTGAGTTGTTTGCGAGTCGTAGGTTATTAACGTAACCTGAACAGTGAGACTGGCATGTTCGTGTTGTGGAGTAGAGGAATTTCTCGCTCTCAAATGTCATCTTGATTTTGGAGCTGTTCTTGTTTTCTCGTTGTGGTACGATTTTGTGTCAAATGGTTGATTTATGTGCAGTGCAGTGATTCAACATAAATAAATCATTATTTCTGCGCGGTTCATGCGCATTTTACTATAGAACTAACAGTAATTATCATTCGAGAGCTGAAGGTGAGTTGACTGCGCTTAATTAAATGTGGTTTTTCGAGTTGGAACATAACATAATTTCGCTCCTTTCAACTTTGTCGAAAAATATTGTTGTGGTTATATCGTAGCATCATTGATTTTCACGATTGTTTTGTATATAGCATATAAGAAACTCTTTCAAAAAACTACTAAGGCGAACTACTTGAAGGTGATTGTTCTTAAGGGTATGTCTCCTTGGGACTTACGCTCTTACGGAATTTATAGTACGATGGACGAGGATATGAGATTCCTCATCTGAGCTCAAGGGTACGCTGATCGAGGCTGTTCTCATCTGTGTGAGCTGGAAAATTAACGGTTTTCGGTGGTTATCGCAGCTACCTGCGCTAAGTTCAGTGGCACTTGTTGCAGAGTCTGACGAGAGTGTACATTTACTGTTAGGCTGGCAATATCTTTCATTCTTAACTTCTCTTTCTCTCGTGACGGTGCCGGCGTACCGTGCAACCCACCTCCTGTACGAGCGTTCTTTGGTGTTATTTCTTTATTGAAGGAGGCCTGCGCATCGTGAAACCCACCTCTTGTGCAAATATTGTAGTTTTTGATTTTATTCTCATTTTACCTTCTCGTCACATCCAGATGCTTTGGCCTTCTGCCAGCTTATCTTCTTGTGCCAACTGTGACACCCAAATTTTGCACTCTGGTCGTGTCATTTGAAATTTCAAGTCACTGGGTTTCTCTGTGATGAACGCCTTAACTGAACGCTAACAGTGAATAGATGAATTACTGAATTCAAGAAATTTAGTTTACGCGAACGTGGGAGTGATTTTGCTGTGCACGACCCCTCAGGGGGATACAACTATTGTATCTATGGGAATTAGCGCTCCCAGGGGGACTATGTGAGGGCCCGAGCTAAGGGTTAGGTAGGCTTCCTTTTTGTTGAAATAAAATAGGTTTTTGTTCTGTTACGGACCATCTTTTTTCGGTTCACTGCTGTCCTGTTTTTTCAACACCTACTACTTTCTTCTTCAACTTTGATCTTGTTTCATAAACTTCTTTCTCATCTTACTGTTTCTATGCCCTTTCTGCATAGATTCCACGTTCCCTAAACTCCATACTAAATGGTGCCTTCATCCTTCCTCTCTTTGGATCGCCTTTGTAGCGGATAGGGAGGCTTAAACTAACTAATAATCTATAATCTTTGCTGTGCACGAGAACTACGATCATATCTGTTAATTAGGTAGTATCGTCTGTGCCGTGCCTGACGTATTTCTGAAGCAGGTGTGTACTCAACTTCCACTGCTGCAAAATCTTCTCTTTGTTAATTATACCACATATGTGGAAGAGAATTAGAATTCTTCGGGCCGGAAAAAGTTTTTTATTTTGATTACTGAAATCTTCTTGAATAGGAAATATTGGTTTTGTGTCTGATGTAATTCGGAGTCAAAAAGAGTTGCAGATACTTTTAAACGCTGTCGATGCTTTTGTAAGACTGAACTGTTTTGGCAGTTATGTCTTCATGTGAGCTCGTGACTGTTTTTGCAAACTGGAATTAATGTGTGTAGTGGAGGGGCGAGTGTCAAGGTGGTGACTGGTAGACGAAGTGGTGTCTAGAGACTAAAAAAAGTAAGTGTGATGGTTGACTGTAAGAACATTGCCCTTTAGGGGAGGGTACAATTAATGTTTCTGAAGGAATTGGAACTCCCAGGGGAAAGATGTAAAGTCCCGAGTGAAAGGTAGTAGGCCTTTTATTGAAATACGACAGGTTTTTTTCTTGCGTTACAGGCCTCTTTTTGGTTTACTGCTTTCCTTTTTGAGCTATTGTTACTTCTTCAATATTTATCTTTTTCATCAACGTTTTTTAACCTTTGGGTTTCTATGCGCAGGGTGTGGGAACACACCTTTGTGCATAGATTCTCCATTCCTTTAATTTCATTTTAAGTTCCTCAATTTCACACTATATCATCATGTGGTTGATGGCTGAATGTGACGATGACCTCCTTGGGGGGCCTACAATTATTGTAGCTATGGGAATTAACACTCCCGGGGGGAAAATGTTAGGTCCCGAGCTGAAAGTAAGGTAGGCTTTTTTTAAATAAAATGTTATTTTTTTTATTTTAAGGACCTCCTTTTTTCGGTTCACTGCTGTCCTGTTTTCCGCACATACTACTTCTTCAATTTCTATCTTGTTTTATGAAATTTTTTCTCATCTTATCGTTTCTATGCACCTTATGCGTTGATTCTGCGTTCTCTTAAGTCCATGCTAAATGGTGCTTTCCTCCTTCCTCTTTTTGGAACGCCTTTGTTCCGGTTAGGGAGGCTTAAACTGACATCTAATGTGACGATAAGACGCCTATGTTGCGTCTCTTGTGGTAGAATCCCTTATACTAAAACAAACAGCGGCGTCTACGGATGCTTTATTTCCAATTCAGACCTGAAACAGATCACCTTATACATTGGTTTTTCAAATGCCTTATAACTAACACCAGGACGCCATGACGCTTTCCCCCGGTCAAGACCGGTACCCATTTCAGACACCTGGGTAGAGTGGGGCATTGTGCTTTGAAATTTTTCTCCTATACCCAACGGAGAAAATCGCCACCAGCGCCGGGACTCGAACCCTCGTTGCCCTCACGAAGGCAGGTCCTAAAGCCACACGGCTATGACGAGCTACTTAGAACACCCTGCTAATAGTGACAAAGTCCATCGTACTATTGATACCATAAAGCGTTTAGCTGAGTTTCCGCCTTGTGTGACCGTCACTTCATCGGTCAAATATTGTAGTTGTATTACATTCGTCCATATTTTCAGTACTTCGATAACGCATCGTTTTTCCTATGGTAGTAATATGCATTTCAACGTTGTCGATGCATTTATAAGACTGAACTGTTCTGGCGACCATTTCTTCATATGAGCTCGTGACTGTTTTTTCAAAAGGGAATTAATGTGTGTGATGGAGGGGTTAGTGTCAAGGTGGTGTTCACTCTACTCAGCCTGGCTCAACTGCTTTTAGATGATGATTTGATCCTTGTAGGTCTCAGCTCCTTGCGCTGCATGTGGTAACTTTGAATTGCATTGCATTGTATTGACTAAAGGTGCTGATCATATCATGTCACTGAGTCATAAGGTACCTACCACTTTTGATCCCGGAGTTTAACTGTCTAATGAATAACGGAGGGGTATTTCGCAGATCTAATTTTCAACTGCCAGATACAGCGTATCGATTGAGGTTTAAAGCGCAAATCTGCGACGCTTGAGAATTATTTCGGAAAACAACATCTGAAATGAGAAAATAATTCTTCCGCCCGTTTTTTTATAATCATAACTCACGAGATGGAAAATCGGCAGCTATGGGAAACAGATTTTTTTTTTATTGTGGGTCCCTTCCTAAGTAGTGACATCGACTCTACTCGAATGCGAATTGCACTCACAAAAATGGGATGGCCTCATCCATGCCACCGTCCAACATCCGTCCAATCGCTGAAGAACAGATCATCGTTGCCCAAAATAATAACTGTTGAAATTTAGTTTCTTACTATTCATGTGAAGAACAGATCATTTTACTCTAAATTATAGGTGTTGAAATTTAGTTTCTAGTTACATGTGAAGAACAGATCATCTTTACCCAAAATAGCATGCCCATAATAGCTGTTGTTCAAATTAGGTTTCTTGCTATTCATGTAGCATGAACTTCAATCAACAAAATAGGCGATGGATATCCGCCTTCTAATGATCACACAAAATCTCCAGCTGAACTCAGATTCAAAGCTCATCGTTATGTTTTTTATCTACATTTCGAAATTAGTGGTCTCTTTGAACGTCTGCACTATAACTCATTATTTACAGCCGGTATTTTGCGTCTATAACCCTGTATTAACAGTTTACAACATGTGTGCAGAGGAGCGGCGACTAGCGGACGACGAGAAACCTTTGCTTGTACAACTCAACTGGAACAGAGACGACCGCGAGGGCCGCTTCCTGTTGAGGAGAGTCGACCTAGCGGGGGTGAGTGTGCTGCCTGCTGTAGTCTTGAAGCGCTCTTTTTATTTCCTCTTCAGCATGACTTTCTGTTCCTCGTATTCAACTCCTTTTGTTGGTGTGGAATTGAGGGAGTTCATAAGGATGGGTGATGCCGGCTGTAGCCGTGATATGCCGCCTTTACTACCCCTCAGCATGATTCTTCTGTCATTTGGTGTTGTAGGAATGAAATGTTGCATTGAGGGTTCAATACAAGTTAGTTGAAAACGAAGAGTAACGGTGCAGTTGCATCCTTGAAACGTTGTGCTTATCTCGTGTTTAAAATAAAGTTCTGTCTCTTCGTTATTTGGTATCGCGGAGAGGGTTTTTGTGTTGCTTGTCTTGAGTTATTGATATGGTGAATTACAACAGAACGAGACAGGACGTGGTAGAAGAGATAGATATCTGAGTGAACGGAGGTAGCGGAGGTTCACTGATAGCCAGAATGTAATATTTTCTTTGGATCATTGGTAACTTTTCGATATTTTGCCTGTAGTACACCCTGTTGTGTGCGAAGGTATGAAGTTTAATTTTTATCCCGCTCATGGGTTTTCGATTTCGTTCGAAATTTAGTGGCGTTTCATGTGATCTTTTTACAGACCACTCTCACTCTTGAAAGCCATTTTGAAAATTTCTTAAAATTATACGCGGGCTCTAAATGTTTCGTTGAAAACTCCACACACTAGTTCATTTTGTGAGCAGTGATCAACTTAATGTCCCGTTCGCGAGAAAATAACTTATCCATATCGAAACGAGGGCAGAGTGTTGAATTGTTTACAATTAACCTCGTGCTCCACCTACATATTTTATGTTTTTGTGTTGTTGTTTTAAACCTCTATTATTTGTTTTATGATACGGGACTCTAGCTGACCACGCTTCCTTTTGCGTTGTGATGAAACCTGCGTATGACAAGGTAAATTTCCTTCGAATTGCGGGTCAAGTTCACGTCAGACTAACATAAGAAATTGTGCGAAGTTTAAATGTAATTTTTGTTTGCAGAAGATACACCTGCCGCCGTTGAACAACTCGTCTTCCTCGCTGCCCAAAGAGAGCAACGGCAGCAACTTCATCAGGAAGCTGTCGCGCAGGGAGAAGAAGGAGGCCAAGAAGCAGGAGAAGCAGCGGAGGGCGCAGGAGGCGGCCGCGGAAAACTCCGTCGCCGAGAAGCTCTACACTGGTGCGTTGCGATAGTTTGAATGCCGATATTTCTCCTGCTCTGGTGCCTGTGCGTGATTGCCGTGTCCGGGACTTGAGTGGTAACCCGTTCTTTTGTACTTCGACTCTGGTGCCTGTGCGTGATTGGTGTCTAATGGTAATAAGTTAAACCCGTTTTATATATTCCTATTTTGGTGTCTGCGGGATTCTTGCTTGATAGCACCGGACTTGGTTTGGCAACCCGAGAATAGGCCACTCAACTCGTTTATGTTGCTATCGACTAGTTTATTCTGTAGAGAGTGACGCAAAAATAGTGTTTAGGTCATCAATATCACAGTATGCGAAAGCGTTTAAGTTATAACTTATTGTTTTCGATAAGATTTTTGTGTGTCACGTTGTGTCAGTATATTATACAACTCTAAAGTTGTAAGAATGTGTATGAATCTTACTATCACTTCCAAAGTATTGCGTTCGCGAGGTGAAGTAGCCACCTCTTATTTGAGGATCTCGTTTGCATTTTCTAGCATAAAAAGTACACCTATATTTGAGTATCTCGTTGACATTTTCTGGCACAAAAGTGGCCTCTTATTTGAGGATCTCATTAGCATTTTCTAGCGTTAAATCAAGCCCCCATGAATGACAAGAGCACGCACCACCCTGATTGCATTAATTGATCGTTGCGTTAATTCGTGTCCGTTTATTACAGTTGTGTTAAAGTGCTCTCAATGTTTTCTTTTTCTCTCACGTAGGGCATGTTTCCACCCTGAAAGAAGGGCGTTTTGTTACTTTTTGATGCTGTCCTCGTAAAAGATGATGTTGTTCACTGGCAACAAAATTTTGCAGCAAAATTACGAAGCGAATTCGTAATTTTGAAGTCGCCCAGTCTGTCAATTGAACTGTCATTAATATACTGGTGTGTTTACGTGCCTTGCTGAGCTGTTTTCCATTTAATGATTTTTAAACTAAACATGAGAGTAAACAATTTCACTTTTACTTGAGCATCCATAGGTATCAGCCCCTATTTTCTATTCTCCAAGGAAAATTATTCTTTAAGGGGTAACGCTGGTCTTGATATTGGTCATTTGTTTCTCTGCGTCTGGCTGATATTTGCGCGAAACACTGATAAGATCGATTCTAAATTCTAACTTTTACTGTTATATTAATTATACATTAGGCAATAGCAAGAAACGGGCTTACAACCAAGAAGATTAGCGCGTAAAAGTACTTTTCAATAAAAAAAAGACCCTAAATACTAGGAACCAACATTGCATGGGATATTTGGACAACAGTAACGACCTCGACAGCTATGTCCAGTATATCTTACGAGTGATTTAGGTCTTTTTAATTAGAATGAATGGAAACTCAAATCCAAGCACCAGCCTTGATTTTCTGCCACCAGACTGGGTTTGATTGACTCTATTCCTGTTAATGGATCTAGTGATCTCATCTCAACTCATGATCCCATCAATCTAATGAGACATACTCTTCTAGCCTATCTGCTTCTTCACTCTACTTTATGTAGGCAACATCAACACGCCACGAGGGGACGGAGCTCAATGTTTCGCCCCTTGATGAGGCGTTTGAACATCTTCACCAATTTAATAAGATAATTCCTGACGATTTCTGTTCTTTCATAGTGCTTTTTGAGATTTTTTGAGTCTTGATTCCTCTCAGGGGGATACAACTATTGTATCTATGGGAATTAGCGCTCCCTGGGGGAAAATATGTGATGGCCCGAGCTGAGAGTTAGGTACGCTTTCTTTTTGTTCAAATCAAAGGTTTTTTGTTATATTAATGACCATTTTTTTCTCGGTTCAGTGCTATCCTGTTTTTCGGTACTTACTACTTTCTTCTTCAGCTTTTATTTTGTTTCATAAACTTCTTTTTTCGATTCTTGGGAGGATTTTTTGACCCGCGTGGATTTTTTGTACTTTCGTACTTAAAGTTGAAAGATATGTTACACGTTTTCTTCCCTTGTCCGCCAAGTTGAAAGTATGTATGTTCCTCCTCTCTCATACATCTAGGGTAGTCAAGTAATGTCTCGATGGGAGTTAGCGTTCACAGAGGAAGATGTGAGGTCCCGAGCTGAAGATTCGTTAAGCCTACATTTTGTTGAAATATAAGTTTTTGTTTCGTTACAGGCCTTTTTCTCGATTTAATGTTTATTTTTTTCAGCACCTATTCTTCAACTTTTATCTTGTTCCATTGACATTTTTCAATCTTGCTGTTTTTTCGAGCAGGGTGTGGGGAGGGACTCGCCTTTTGCATCAATTCCTCATTCTCTTGGCCCCAACCATACTGTACCGCACCCAGTATGGTTGCCTTCTTCCTTTCTCACTTGTGAACACCATTGCTACAAATAGGGACGCTTGAGCTAACTGACAATCTAATATAATTTAATCTAAACTTATCTAATGCTTTTTTCCAGAGCTACCCGAGACCTCGTTCACTCGGTCCATCAGCAACCCTGAGGCGGTAATGCGGCGCCGGCGGGCTCAGAAGTTGGAGAAAAAGTTGCAGCAATTCAGGAGCAAGGATGGCGGGCCGGACACGGGCGGCACTCTCAAGGTGGGCGCTTGGCAGGGCAGCGCAATGCGGGTAGTATGAAGATTGTGGGTTACGAGGGGGACGTATGAGGTGGTTCTGTAGGGTTGGAGGAAGAATCCAATGGCATGCAAGAAAATGCATGGCGTGCCGGACACGGCAGCACTCTTAATTAAGGTGGACGCTTGGGCTTGGCAGAATACGGGGCACGTATGACGGAGACTGTAGGTTATGGCGGTAGAATACGGGGGCACGTATAAGGTGGGTGCGTAGAGTGTAGCATGGAGGAAGAATGCAGGGTGGTATGTAAGAACGAGCATGGTGAAAGAATACAGGAGTGTGTATAGACATTGACTTTTGAGTTAAGAGAGCTATGAGAAGACATCGAGTTATGATGGAAGAATGCGAAGCACGTATGAGCGAGACTGTGAGTTGCTGGAGCGCTTACAGTTTGGCATGGAGGATGAATGCAGGGGGGCATGTAAGGATGGGGATTGTTGGGGAGTGCGGAGGTACGTATGAGGTCGACAGTGAGTTATGATGGAAGAAGTTATGCGGGAAATGCATGAGAGTGACTGTGAGTTACGACGGTAGAATACGGGGGCACGTATAGGGTGGGTACATATAGTTTGGTGTGGAGGAAGAATGGAGGGTGGCATGTAAGGTAGGGAATGGGCATGATGGAAGAATGAAAGGTAAGTATAAGGTAGACAGTGAATTATGATGGAAGAATGTGGGGCACGTATAAGAGAGGCTGTGGAGCATGGCAGCAGAATGTCAGGGCCGCATAAAGCAGACAGGGAGTGGTGGAAAACTGCAGGGTACATATAAAGTAGCATGGTATGGAGGAGGAAGATGGGAGAGATGTAAGGTATTGACACCGAGGCATAGGAAAAGAATGTGGGGCACCTATAAACCAGGCAATAGGATGTGCTGGAAGAATGTGGGGCACATATAAAGCTCACAGTGAGGTTTGGCGGAAGAATTCTGGGCACATGAGGTAGACGAAGGGGTTGCGAAAGAATGTAGGGCACTCGCAAAGTTGGTCCTTGAGTATGGAGGTGAGGAATAATCTACTGAGGACACTTCATGTGTGACGATTAGTGCAGGAGACTGCAGTGTGGTGCACACACTCACTGCATACTTGCTGCAATCTGCGTGGCAGTTTTGGGAAACGAAACGGCGCGTTACCTTGGTTAAAAATGTCAGTAAGATGTCGTGGATAGAGAAGACGCTGATGGCAAATAATTGAACTTATTTTTCTGCTATGCCTCATGATATTTCATAGTGACGTTGCTTGTTGCTTTCTAGCATCAACTTCCTCGTTGGGTGTTTTTAATAATGAGGGGAGTGAGAGAAACTGTGGATATTCTGATAGTTGATTCTTTTTCGATTCTTCTGTGGGATTTGTATAGGGGTATTAAGAGTAAAATGAAAGTCGCCACTAGCAGCGCCTTGGTTCTTACAACCTCAGATGAACAAGAAATCAAAAACAAGTACTGCTTATTCGCTCTCTGAAGTACATTTGGATATTCAAGTACACACATTTGGATGTAAACTTTGAACTACATTGTTCCATTTTACAGTGTTGTACTGCTGAGTTGCAGTACGGGGGTGTAGATATGTTTTGATAAATGATTGATCTTTGACCGTGATTCTTCTTAGTATTCAATTTTGTGAATGTGTTCGAAGCATTGAAATAACTATAACGTAGATAATCCTGTGTGATATGGGCAACACCCCACCATTCACGCTGATGTTCCTCAAATGTTATGGTTAGTAGTTGTATTGTGGGCGAGTTTTTAATTATTTTTGAACCATTGATGACCTAGTTGGTGTATTGTTGTGGAGTGTCATGTACGACCTCGAGATCTTGTATCGCCATTTTGCATGCCTGCGTAAATGACCTAGGTTATTTTAGACGGGTTGTGACGAGTCTGTCGAGTGAAGATTGGGGAAAGTTGGACGTGCGGTGATGTTATATGGAGGTGAGGCAATGCAAAATGACGCCGAGTATCTTGAACACTTTTTGTTAAATGTAAAGAAATGATAAACAAGTGACGATGGGAGCAAAGACAGGTAAGCTGTCGCTTGAGTTACCTCAGTTGAGTGAGGGGGCGATGTGGACCAGAGTTACTCGATTGGCCTTTTCAGTCAAAATTCTCGAGATTCTCTTTTTGCAAATGATGCTTGGGGAGAAATACGACATATTTAAGAATTCTATCTCGAAATAACTAATCATGCTACTCAGGTGTTGACCTCATCTGATTTGTCTTCTCTGTCTCTATATCATTCACAGCTTGTAGAAAGTTTGTGTCCGTTTTTGAAACAGGATGTGTAAATAAAAAAAGGAATTTACTTGGTTGTTAATAGAGTGGGCTACTATTCACTACTACAAACTGTAAGTCGTAGGGTTTGGTGGTACTAAAATTTTTGGCTTCACATTTTCTAAACTGAAAATTTTCAAACTGTTCTATCGCTTGGAGTGTTTTGTTTGAGTCTGGACTGATAGTTTACGCCTAGAAGTAATCACGGATCTCCTGGCTGTTTCTTAGATTCTGTTGGTCACTTTTTATGCACTTTTTTGGTTTCCTGAACTGATTTCGTGCGCTCTTCTGCTTCGTGTATCCGGAAACTTGGTGAGGATTTCGGTATGAATTTTGTTCACTATTATCATTGGTTGCTATTAACTGTTAATCTCACCAACATTAGATGCTGTGTGGTACAGACATGCTAGCTCAAACTTATACCTTTGGTATTAATAAGTATATAATAAAAGTTGGTGCGGTAAAGTGAAAACACATCCTACAGAAAGACAAACAGCAGCAACCCTATTGGTAATACGTACTCGATAACCAACTAGAACTCCATTGATAACTCGATCCCTCGGTCCAGTTCGTCGAGGCATTGTATCTTAAACTTTTATCTTCTTTACAAATAATATTTGCTCTGCTTGGTTGAAGGGAATAGGGGGAAAATGAACACGCTCTGATTCTTTAGGGAACCATCAGTCCCATAGGTGTGACTTGACCATGCCTTTAACTCGTTGCCTGCCATGTGTAATATGCGGTGTTTGGGTTGCAGATATACGGCTCGTCGCTGTGTCCCGACGTGCCGTACAAGACGCTGCTGCTGTCCGTGCGGGACTCTGCCCACAGTGTCGTCAAGGAGATGCTCGAGAAGTACGGCCTCTACAGGGAGAACCCGGCCAACTACTGCCTTGTTCAGGTCGGTTCATCTCGTGCACATTGAGGCCTCCCTCCTTTCTCTCTTTGGAACAGTAAATTAAGGCACCCTCCTTTGTTTCACTCTGTAGTTATCGAGCAGATGATGCCTCCTTCCTTTCTTTCTCTCTTTGGAACAGCGAATTAAGGCATCACTCCTTTCTTTCACTCTGTAGTTATCGAGCAGATGATGCCTCCCTCCTTTCCTTTCTCTCTTTAAAACACTTTCGTTGTAGAGAACTTTCAGTTTTTCGTTTTTTTCCAGTTAGGGGTCGTCTAATGAATTGAACTGTTTACCAAGCCACAAAGTACGGCCAGTTTTAAAAGTAGAAAATGCTCACTGTTCACTGATGCGTGTATTGTTAGGAAATTAACGAGCGATCGAGCATTAAACGAAGGCTGTAGACCTGACCGCGGTGATGTGGCCACACAAGTGCCGTCTCGTGCCGCTGGTGGTGTTTTATTGAGTTGCGGGGTGCATGTTGGCTTTCCTTCCCCCCGTCTGTTGGTAGGGTAGTCAGGTGTGGACAATTCATTTGAGAGGGGAGCTTCTAGTACCATTGTCTTGGATTTCTATGCGCGACGTCTCACGATTTGTGCATGTCAGCAGCAAATAATCTATATAGATTTGAGCGGGGCCTGCCTGAACCTGCTGTTCTTAGTGGCCTCTTGTTGAAATTAATCTGATGGTAATTTTTAAATGTTTTTTTTTGAAGGATATCTGATGGCTTTAGTATAGGATGGTAGGATGTAGACACAGGAGCATAAGTACCCTCGTGTACCCCAGGCCGTGGTGACCGCTGAGGAGGCGCGCGAGGGGTACGAGGGCCCGGTGTACCCTCAGAAGGAGTACATCCTCGACGATGACGAGTGTCCCCTTGCCATACTCATGAACCACTCCACTGCCACTGGTGAGTACCCCCACGAGAAAAATCACACGTGTGCAAATTTCAACAGGATGGAGCGACATCACACACTGCACGACAATCATTGGAGGCTGTGAGAGAATTGTTCAGTTACCTTGTGATCTCAAGATTCGGTAACGTTCCCTGGCCCTCTAGATCGCCAGATTTGTCCGCTTTTGCTTTTTTCATGTGTGGCTATCTCGGGAGTAAAGTGTACACGACTCGACCAAGAACTCTGGATGGGTTAAAATAGAGAATTCGGGATGAAATTCATAGTGTCACAGATATTGCAGCGATCGATGAGGAATCTCAACAGCAGATTTCAAGAATGCATTCGTCCATGAGGACGCCATCTACCGAGTCACAATTAAAAAAAAAAGAAAATTACATCACTGTTTCTAAAATGGCATGTTTTAAGGTTTCAATTACTAGGAATGCAATATTTTTCTTCCATTATTCATAGTTTAATTGCATTGTTGAAAAGTTCCTGTTTTTTGAGTCACCCGTTACTTGTACGAATTCCGTAACGTATGTTCTTTACACTGTGATACATGTTTCTTCATGACCCTGCGAATGATAACCTCGAGGTAAGTGGTGTGTTGCCTGCCAGTAATATGGCGTCATAACCTCGTGGTGTGTTGCCTGCCAGTAATATGACGTGTGACTGCCACACACCTGTTCTGCGTCACATGTCAGTGTCGTGTCTAGTGTATAGAGCGTCACGACACGTCAGTGAACACACGTCGCTTCATAGCAAGGTATTTAGTTACCAGGCACGTCACTTCAGTTGTGAGGCACATGCCACACGTCATTGCGTCACACGGCACACACCACACGTCACTGCGTCACACGGCACACACCACACGTCAGTGCGCCACACGGCACACACCACACGTCATTGCGTCACACGGCGCACACCACACGTCACTGCGTCACACGGCACACACCACACGTCACTGCGTCACACGGCACAAGGCACACACTAAGTGTCTGCGTCAGGGCACACGTCAGTACGGCACACACCACACGTCAGTACGGCACACACCACACGTCAGTACGGCACACACCGCACGTCAGTACGGCACACACCGCACGTCAGTACGGCACACACCGCACGTCAGTACGGCACACTCCACACGTCAGTACGGCACACGTCAGTACGGCACACACCACACGTCTCCTGCCACGGCCGCGGCGCCCTCCGAATCCGTGCTACGCCGTCAGTGCGCCCTTACCCTCGCTGTCGTGTGGTTGTCGCTGGTGGCGCTCCGCTGCTCTAGACACTCGCTCGTGTCTCATCTGCGTCTCCTCGCCCTTTTATTTCGTTTTCTTGACGTGTCGATTTTAACCAGTTCATGTTATTTACTTCTCGTACAGGTATAAGAACTTCACGTATGTAATACCATTGTCTGTAACTGTGAGTAAGAGAAAACGTGCAGCCGAGTGGCTGTTTATTCAGTCGTGTTGTTCATTTGGGATGTTCTAAGGAGCTCCCCCACACTCAAAGTCGTTATGTGTGTCTCAGACGGGGAGATGATGATCCACCGAGCGCGCGCGCGCGCGTGTGTGTGTGTGTGCTGTGCGGTTACTGCTCGGAGTGGTTCGCTAGTGTTTCGCGCTTGTGTGTCACACACCACATTCGGGGTTTCGGGGTTTCGCGCTTGTGTGTCTAGTGAATTTCGGGGTTTCGCTCGCGTGTGTCTAGTGAATTTCGGGGTTTCGCTCACGTGTGTCTAGTGAATTTTGGGGTTTCGCGCTTGTGTGTCTAGTGAATTTTGGGGTTTCGCTCGTGTATGTCTGGTGAATTTCGGGGTTTCGCTCGTGTATGTCTGGTGAATTTCGGGGTTTCGCTCGTGTATGTCTGGTGAATTTCGGGGTTTCGCTCGTGTATGTCTGGTAAATTTCGGGGTTTCGTGCTTGTGTGTCTAGTGAATTTCGGGATGTTAGGGGGAAAGAATGATTGTTATATTATAGTCTCTGCTTCATGACTTACTGATAGGATGTTTTATTTGCTCCCTGGCACCTCGTTGCCTTGTTACTTCGTTATTTCGTTAGCGTGTTTGCTTGGTAATTGTTCTCTGATAGAAAACTGTCGCGTTGCGACTGGAAACTGCCGCGTTTTCGTCCAAAATTGGAAATCAGTTTGCGATGAGATGGCAATTGCAACTTCTATCCCAATATGCGTCACTGTGAGCCCTGGACTAGAGAAGCATTACGAAGATCCGGTAATTGCGTCCTAGCTTGTTCGTACGCGCCGAGACCAGCGCACCGATTTAACCCATAAGCTCCTTCCACTGACGTGGTTGTGTTACGCTGTGCTGGTCCTTAAATTTCACTATCGCTTTCTGTTGCGCCATGTTTACCTATAAATTTCACTAACGTGGGTCTATTGCGCCGTGTTAGGCCATAAATTTCACTAACGTGGGTCTATTGCACCGTGTTAGGCCATAAATTACACTAACGTGGGTCTATTGCGCCGTGTTAGGCCATAAATTTCACTAACGCGGGTCTACTGTGTCATTTTGGCCCATGAACTTCTCATACTGACGTAGGTCTATTGTGCAATGTTGGCGTAGAACAACTCATTACTCACGCAGTTTTCACGGAACACTGTTTTATTTTGGTAGGTTAAGCTTTTCACACCTTCTTACCGCTGTGCACGCGTCCTAATTTAGCGTAAGCGGTATCTGCAATTTCTTGGAAAAAATCTTGTTTCTGATGGTTGTGCAAAAACTAGTCGTGGTTAAGTGAAAATAATGTAAACGATCACGAGCGAAATCTGACTAACATGAAAGGTCGAACGTTTGTACGGAACAAATCTTGACAGTTCTTAAAAGTGTGATGGGTAATGTTTGTGAAAATTGCTGGGTTAAGGTGCCGAAATATTCGTCATGTACAGAACTTCAGCTAAAATTTCTTTTCTAAAATAGCTGAATTATGAGAATAAAAAGGTAAGTTAATGAGAGCTACAATGCGTAGGCCTTTAGCCGTTACCTGCGCCCTTATCACGTTCCCCGCGTATCGGGCCATGGTAATATGTGTAGCAGGCGGTAAATTGCTCATTTCCGTACCGGTATAAATAAGTAACATTTCATCTGTTTCGCGACCTCTCTAAGAAATAACTGTTATCATACCAGGTAAAATGTATTGTGCAATTATATTTGTCATATTTATTAGGATAAATAAAACTGTATTCGAGCATTAAAACCGATTCCTCTATTCTGCTTCTTGAAACCTAACTAAACTAACCGTTCACTACCGAGGGAACGCGGTCAACGTGTTAACCCTTCAACGTCGGCATTTTTCTACCTTGTATATAACCGTTAACATAACTACCATCATTAGACTTACTCTGGCATCAGGTAGTGACCGACATTAGAATGAGGGAGCTGCCACTCGGCAGTGAACTCCAAAGAACACTATAGGGCACAAATTTAACAAGAAATACAATATATTGAGGCCATTCTCAAAAGTGGATCGAAAAGTCCATTAATACGGGTTGAACTGCAGTGGTTCTTAACCTTGTTGGAGGTACTGAACCTCGCAAGTGCCATACATGCATTCATCGAACCCTTCGTAGCTGGAAAAATGAAATTTGATTTTTCTTCAAATTCAAAACATTTTTGTGTAAAAAACTGTATTAATGCAGAAACTGTTCCATGCCGAACCCATGGGTTCGACTCATCGAACCCCTGGGTTCGTTTGAACACAGGGTAAAAACCAGGGGTTCCATCGAACCCTGGTTTAGAACCACTGGGTTGAAGCGTCTCAAAGGTGTCGAGTGTGCCTCTGTGGTGCGCAACCAGCCGTGCTCTCCTGCGTCACTTGCTCCGTCTCGCAAATGTCGCTCTTGGGGCCCTTTCAGTCATGTTTTTTTTGTGAACCTCCTTATGACTCCGGCCCCTCAGGGGGGTGCAATTACTGTATCTTTGAGAATTAGCACTCTCAGGGGGAAAATGTGAGGTCGCGAGCTAAGAGTTAGATAGGCCTTCTTTTTGTTGAAATAATTTTTTTTGTTATATTAATGACCACCATTCTTTGGTTCACCGATGTCCTCTTTTTCAGCACCTACTACTTTCTTCATCGACTTTTATCTTGTTTCATGAACTTCTTTGTCAACTTACTGTTTCTATGCACCTTTTACATAGATTCCTCGTTCCCTTATCTCCTTACTAAAATGGTGCCTTCCCCCTTCCTCTATTTGAAACGCCTTTGTTGCAGTTAGGGGAGGCTTAAACTAACATCTAGTCAAATGTTCATGACTTTGGTAGCAATTCAGCGGAAGGATATAGGTGTGTATATGCCGTATAGGTGTGTGTATTTAGCAATGAATGCTTTCGATAGATGTGGTTAATATTCGTAATCATCATCACCTTAGTGAGTGAATATGTCCGACTGCTTTTTCGATTTCTCTTGGAAAATGAATGGGCAAATTAAGAATGAAATTGAAGGTTTTAATTTTTTCAGTTTTCGTAAAAGGGTAAGGTTGATCGTGAACATTGTCATGGCAACCCTTGACCTGCTTATATGATCGAACTTCTAGTTATGATCAGACACGTGACTAATGTGCCTTCTCTTTGTCAGCGCGCAGTTTCCAGTCTTTTTAGAGTATTTCAATTTTTTGGTAGTTAGCTCAGCGTTCTTGAAAAACCTTTTGGAGGTTTTTTAAGTAGATCTAATGTTTGATCCGCGCTTATGTAAGTAGATCTAATGTTGGAAATACATGCAAGGTACACGACTTAATGCGGTATCACTTTGTTTTAGCTATAGAAACGGTGAGGAAGTGGAACCAGGCAATGGATAACCTAAGTCTGTTTCCACAAGATCAAGGCGTATTAGTTTGAAGGCGTATATTGTCGCTCTCAGTCAGAGTCCTTTCATTCCAGTTTTTTATGTGAACTTCCATATAACTTCGGCCCCTCAGGGGGATACTGCAAACCACTGCAAATCGTTTGTAAGTTACCGGTATTGGTTGTGCAAATAGTACCCCTCATGGGGATACGACTATTGTATCTGTGTGAATTAGCGCTTCCAGGGGGGAAATGTGAGGTCTTGAGCTGAGAGTTGGGTAGGCTTTCTTTTTGTTGAAATAATTTTTTTATTTTGCTAAGGACCATCACTTTGGTTCACTGCTGTCCTGTTTTTCAGCACCTCTTTTTTCATAAACTTTTATCTTGTTTCATAACCTTCCTTCTTATCTTTCTGTTTCTATGCGCACAGGATCCTTTGCAGGAATACCCTTTGGGCATAGATTCCAAGTTCCCTTAACTCCATACTAAACAGTGCCTTCATCCTTCCTCTCTTTGAACATCTATGTTGTGGTAAAGGAAGGCTAAAACTTATTTATAATCAATCAATTGTGTTAATAGTAGTTGATTCTCATAGTTGGGTTGATAATTGTTGTTCATAACTAGTGTTCCATTGCTGTGTCTCGAGTGTTGCCCAAGTGTAACATCGTTGCATGTACAAAGCAGTGCAAATCACTGGTATGTTTTGCAAATATCACTTCTACTCACCACCTACATACCTAACATTTGTTAAGTTCCTCACAGCAAGCAAGCCCCTATGAAAAGTGTTCACCGTACCTCGAAAAACCGCCCCTCGCTCGTTTTTTTTTGGGTTATCGATTCGTCAGTCCTCAAATTTCGTGAAACTTTTCCCAATCTGTGGCGCAGGCAAAAAAATAATATGGCTTTGTTAGGGCGCCGGTCTCGTCGAAGGAAGTCGTCTAAACTCTGAGCTGCCGCTGTGGGTGTGGCGAAATGAGCTGCTAGGAGCAGGTTCAGGTGGCGATGTAGTTGCTGGCCTTTTTAGGGCAATTTTGGAGTATCGGAATATCGTGCGACTTCATCGCTTCTCTTCACGGTGTCGAGTTTTGCTCTTTTGCTCCAATTTCTTCTCAACGTGGCTCTGTTCGTCTGGTAGCTATTTGCTTGGTTTCACTGTTCGTTTGGTAGCTATTTGCTTGGTTTCACTGTTCGTCTGGTAGCTATTTGCTTGGTTTCACTGTTCGTTTGGTAGCTATTTGCTTGGTTTCACTGTTCGTCTGGTAGCTATTTGCTTGGTTCACTGTCCGTCTGATAGCTATTTGCTTGGTTTCACTCTTAGTCTGGTAGCTATTTGCTTGATTTCACTGTTCGTCTGGTAGCCATTTGTTTGGTTCACTGATCGTCTGGTAGCTATTTGCTTGGTTTCACTGTTCGTCTGGGAGCTATTTGGTTGGTTTCACAGTTCGTCTGGTAGCTATTTGCTTGGTTTCACTATTCGTTAGGTAGCCATTTGCTTGGTTTCACTGTTCATTCACAATTTTTAGACGTGTTAACCCCAGTGGGGGAGGAAGGGAAGCTTTTTTTTTCGGAAGATACGTTGATATGTGTGCGCAAGGAATCAAACACACGGCGACTATTGTGTCTCATGTCCAACTCAACGTGTCATCCTTTTTTCGGGTCATTCTCTCTTTTATTGCAACGCGTTTGCTTCCTGTTCTAGTGAGCACTCACCTGCGACGTCGCGCTTCACAGACAATTATAAAAACAGTCATAGTTGAAAGCAGCAAATGTAATTATGTTCGGTGTTATTTTCTCATACATTTTTTCTGATTGCATGGTCTTGGAAGACTCAAGTGACCAACATCTTTCACTTAATAGATTGACTAAAATCAGCCGTTATCATCCGGCTCCTTATCTTATTTTTTTTAACTTGCTGTGATGGGGTTGGCACTGCGCTGCGAATGAATGCCTCATTTCCAAACTTTACGGTCTGAACGTCTTCTTCTCCAGGCCACGACCAAGTTACATTTGAGGTAAAAAAATAATTCTCACATCGCTTCCAAGTCGTCACAAATTTTGTAACTTTTACGGTCTGAACGTCTTCTTCTCCAGGCCACGACTAAGTTACATTTGAGGTAAAAAAATAATTCTCACATCGCTTCCAAGTCGTCACAAATGTCATTTGCAAGACTTCAAGTTCCGATTCTCAGGTCGTGCGAGCGACCTTTGATCTTCCGCTCAAAAGTCGCGGATGAAAAATTCGTCTTTTGGCATCGCTCACATTACAGGCGCAGATTTCTTCTGGCATCGAACTTAATGATTAAAAGACCCCAACCTTCGGGATAATTTTGGAAGTGAAAGACTTCACTAGCGGCATTTTCTTCTTGAAACTTTGAATTGGTTTGCGGCGCCAAATTATTTACATGCGATCATTGAATAGTTAATAGCCACTCAATTTGCCTTCAGAAAATCATGGGAAATTAGTTGGAAATTGTGAATGTTTCTCAGAGTGTATCTAGAATCGCAGTTTTTTGTCACTTCGAGGGCTGATGCAGTGAAGCAAAGATATTTTTATCAGCTTATACGAGCTCGTATTCTGTTCTATGCATCACAAAGTATAAGCGTTCGTACTCAGACATACTATATTAAAAATTGACCCGCATTTATTGGTTAGATTTTTTTTAGGATCGAATTCACGCGTTAGTTTTATACCATTTTAAATTGATCAGTGAAAGCTATTTAGATTGCGTAAATTTTCTTGCGTGCTTGATAGATAAATTCAATGCTTTTTTGAACTTCACACTGTCAATGTTGATTAACTGGTAAGGCAGTCGTACGTGCGCTGATTAACAAGAGATCATTCTAAACCCGTCGGGCAAACTTATTTTTCTGAAACGTCTTGCAGATTTGCAATGTTTGTAGATATCGGAAACAAGCCCCGATAAATCTAAAGTGGGTCTCAATACAAGCGCTGATAAATCTGACGTGAGTGTCGGAACAGTGACGCAGCGTCAGTATTTGAGGGAACAGGCTGTGTAGCAATGATACGGGTGGTGGTGGTGGCTTCTGGCTCCACTCGATTTTGTGCTCATGTTTTGATTCTATTGGAAATGACATTG
>JACJUY010010206.1:0-16519 GCA_014220935.1 Platorchestia sp. MABIK
GGACCCCTTGAACGTCGTTGAGTTGCAGCAGACTGATCTGAGAGAACCGGAGAATCATTTCACCGAATTGTTGAGATCGGTAACTTTAAAATAGATGAAATTTTGTTATAACACAAACCACTTCGATGTAACAAGCAAATACTTCTGTGATCCCATCTAGTAATTTTATAGTTCTTGCCATTTTAGAATTAGAGTTTTAATTCCAGTGCTAAACGATGAACTCCTCACGCAGCTCTCAGATGTTAACCGAGATCTGCTGTTGAGAGTGTACTAAGTAAGTTATTTGTCTAAAATGCTCTAGAGCATTTTTGGCAAGTAAACGACTCTGGAATGTTGGAGCACTATTTACTATCGCTTTTAAACTAATTTTGTGGGTGTATTAGACACTTTTAAGCAATGCTCTGACACTTTTGTAGATACATTACCAGTGCTTTACCAAATGTGTATTCTCGTACGGAAATCGGATTCAGTGTACAAAATAAATAAAACAATCAGTTTTCGAATACCTCACTGATACTTAGTACACTTTTTACCCTGTATTAGATATTTATTGTCCCTAATGTAATATTTTTAACGCTAACATTTCACTTCACAAATTCTTCTCTTCACCCTGATGTCCATGTTCGAAAATATTGACATTCATTTGGACGCGCAGCACTCATGCAAAATTGGTTTTAACTCTAGTTCTAATCGCAATACCTTGCAGAAACTTTTGACGCACATCATACTTGTCTTGCCGTCTAAAGAGCGCACATTAGTGAAGAATTAATGACTAAGTCTCAGTTTGCAGTAACTCACCGCCGCCGCTCTGTGCTACGCTGAGCAGTCGTTTGTTGACCTTAGCTGGCTTACGTCCAGCGACACACTCTTGAGAGCCACTTCTGTTCCTCTGCAACTCGATATTACAGTCCGTTGAAATTTGATCGCGCCGATGTCTAGTCATGTAATCACTCAACAGACCATGTGCTATCTTAAATCTTCAGTCTGGAGAAGTACATTATTATTGTGCTGTGAGACACGAAATTATTTATTCATTTCGTTCATCGACCCAATAATAAATAATTTTACACATTTTTTAAAATTTAACAAGCGCATTTCTTCTTAAGTCTTCATGTTTTTACGTAAATGGAAAATACACTGAGTAACAAAAAATTCCTCACCATCAACTTTTCCTACATTTTTTGGAATCGTTTGATGATTTTACAACGATTTCAATTACGATTTCGCTCGGCAACGTCGAATGAGTGTCTATCAAGGAGCAAACATATATTTCAAGTGTGTTTATTGTCCTAGATCGATCCAGTTCATCACGTGTTAAAGTAGTGAGAAATTCAATCAACATATTATTATTGATACTCTCTCAATCGTTAAAAAATCACTAACTCGGTAGTCTATAAAAAGCAAGGTTTCGATGTACAAACATCATCTTCAAGCTGAAAATATACAGGAAAAATTTTCAGTCACATTGATAAAATGCTAATATAATACTTGTTCTCAGACAAAGTAAGAATGTTGAAAATCACTGCACAAGAAAATGACAAAATTTGTACCACAGGCATATGTACTTGCAAGACTAGGTAACAGTATTACACAGCTATAGATGTTAATGGTAAAAGCGGAAGGGGCGAAATGAGCGATCGAGCGGTTGCATCAAGCTTCTGAGCTGCAGTTTTAGTAAATAATTTTAGAGTAAAAAAGTCATTAGTGTTTTCGTTGAGGGCAGGTTTAAGTTTATGGATATGTGTGGCTTCTCTTATTTGGACATGCTGTTTTTTAACAACAATATATAAATCTTTTGTGTTAGAGTATAGATCTTCATCTGAAGGCTTGCAGCAATGGTCAGTGTGAAAATGATGAAAAATAGAACCTTTGCAGTGCTTGCATCTATGTGCTTGTATTTTTGCAGTGCTTTTTTTTTGCAGTGCATTGTATCTATGGTCAGGGTCATCCTAGTCAAGCCAATGCTAACCTTATTAAGAGACATATTCTCTTCCGTTACATTTGAGCTGGAATATTACACAAATTTAAAGACGAAAACAGGAAAGCCCAAGCAGGCATTTTCGCATTGGGTAAATAACGCTTTGTCAGTTTTCCTCAAAACGCAAAATCAACGAATGATACCAGTAAAACAGCTGGTATAGTAATCAGTAAGATGATGTAAATGATTACCTGTTGAAAAATAGACCCTGAAACCATTTCATCTCGTAGCAAGTGACTCGTGTTTAACATTCTTTATAAGAGAGTCATTTTTGTGAGTATTATAAAATTTTGTCTATGAAGACCACGTGTCGTGAGAGGAAGAAAATAAATAAATCCACCAAGAAACCATTAGTGAACCTACAAAAAAAATGTCTTGTACGTGAGGAAACATCGGGATTATACGGGGTAGGAAATCAATTTTGGGTACGAAATAAATATTTTGTAGGAATTCTCCCGGTATTTTAAAGTTCTAAATCGAGTTTTGACAAAAATTTCAGAAGGCTATAAAGAGTGAAATAACATTAAACACAAAATTCATCAGACATCAGATTTCCTCGCTGTTCACGTACTTACAATTTGCTGCCTTTACTTCCATTTCTAAAAACTGTCAAATCATAGCACCACACATCTATGAAACGACGATTTTCTTTGTTAAATTGAATAAAATGGGGCTTGTGCGTATATACAGATTGAAACTGTGAATGTGACTTTCTTTTCTATTCCTAATTTGGTTTGTACGAGTTATAGGTGTCAGACGGTGTAGGAATTGTGTAGCAGCCCAAGAATGGACCACTGATTAGTCCTAAAGCATAAATTAATTAAGTTCATCATGGAAGTGGAAACAACAACACTTGACTGCCTTTATAGACTGTCTCGTGATAAGAGACGAAAATCAGTTTCAGACGTCAGTGCATCGAAAGTCAACTTTGAAAGATTTTTGTTCTAGTTTCTTAAGTTTTTCTCAACCCGTTTTAAAATTAATTGTATTGAAACTCTGGTCAATAGAGGTTACAAAGTATGTTTCACTTTCAAAAATGTTCATTGTGAATTTGAAATTTTACTCACATATTTTACAGCTAATGGGTTTCCGTTGGGCGTCATTAATTTTCAAATTTAAAAATTTCTTTCGAAACAATAAGCGTCACAAGCTATTGAAGAAGGCAATAAACATCATTTACATTGTTCATTTCCATATTTTGGAGTGCTGTCTGAGAAATATCATTGTCGCGTGAAGTAAAATTACTGTCTGCAAATATTTTGCTTTCAATTACTCTCATGTTAATAATTTTAATTACGCTTCTTTTTTCTGGTAGAGGGATTTGCTTCCCATTGATATGGGAGACTCTTTAGTTTACTCTTACAGTTTTGTGTCGTGAAAATCGTCATACTTTGGCATGGCATCACGAAATTTTTGTATCGGAGTGGCAGAGCATAGGGTTAGAAGCGTCCTTACAATAGGATTCAACTTGCGCGATCACCCATCTCATTCTGCAGCGCACAATCATGCCGATAAATGCAATGTACCCATATCTGCTGTCGATTTCAAAATTCTAGACTCTGCTTCGGCTTCTTATCATCTCAGGGTTTTAGAGTTTTGCACATTTTTAAGCGATATGGAAAATTCTAAAATTCCCCATTGCCCTGAGAGGCGTATTGGAGCGTATTTACCTTTACTTTCAGCTCGACGTGGCTTCGGGCAGGTGAGCTGAGACCATCCTTTGCTGTTTTTCAGGGAGATATCTTTTGAACCTCTATACTACCGCATACGTTAATGTGTGCTCTGCTAATCGAGTGCGATTTTATATTGGCGTCCTCGGTGCGGTAACCACCGCAAGTAGTGAGTTAGGAGCGAGCTCTATCAGCGAGCAAATGTGTCTTGCGGGCATCTATGGTCGACTTACCTGGTCGTCGATCCTGCGGCGCGGGACCTGCGGCATCTCGCCATCCTCAGTGCATCATCGCTCATTTCCTCTTCAATGTTAAATTCTTAATCCTTAATCCTTCTACTTGTTCATTACTTAGTCGTTACTTGCCGTCTTGATTTCTATCACTTAATCTACTACCTATATTACTATACTTTATTAACTTATTTCTTGCCTTGATGTAATTGTGTGAATGTGAGAGTGCGTGTGTTTGAACTTAATTCTATCCTTAAATTGATTAAGAGCCGACTCGGCTCAAGTTAGCTACTTTATTTCTCTTTGATATCTTTACCTGGCCCCTGCCGGCAGACAGCTAGTTGGTTGTCTAGGTCCTTGGTAAATTTACTAAACTTAACAATCTAACCTTTGATTCTTAACTATTTCGGCTCTACATGAGCATTTCTCTGCCATGTCTTTTCACGAGTTTGTCTTTCCTTCTGAACTCCGGAAGTGTCCACCACACTGAGGCACAACTAACTCAGGTTAGCATTGCTGTGGTTTCTCTAGGCTTTGTATTTCAATGCGTTAGCTGAACCATACCGGCCCCAGCTGCTCTCCTTTTTTTGTCAATCGGACTATTTCATCGTGCAGTATCTTCAACTTTGCGTCTTTAATAACCGGGGGTGAGGAGGCGGATCTGAGGGTCGCACTGGACGCCAGGTCTATTTCGGCACTTCTGACTTCAGCGGAGCCGTCGCTGCGAGTTCTACTTAATTGATCTGGGACTGCTTGTCTGTCTGCTCCTAATGCTGGGCTAAGAGTCCGACGGCAGACATTCGCCTGACTCGACGCTGAGACCTGCAATGACCAGGGCCACAGTCTCTATTCTTGGGGGAAGACTCCAGCAGTAACATACAGCTCCTCACGTTCGCTAGTCGCTGCGGCGGTGACATTCCCCACGCCGTGCAAGGGGACGCCAAACGCAACCGTTTTTAGATTTTAACCTTTAAATAAATAAATACTGTTGTTCCTATTCGCATTGAGCGTTAACGTTGTTAATCTTTAAGTAGAATGTTACCTTGAATTTACCTTCTATGTTCCGTTGAAGGCTTTTTAATAACTTTTCAACTTGCAGAAGTGTAAAAATTCTTGCAATTGACTTCGTCATATTAATCCTATTTGGGTGGGTTTCTCACAGCGAAAAACTGACCTAAACAATACAGACAGTTCATACCCTTTGCAAATAAAAAGAGATAGCAACCTTTTCCTTACCTGTTCAATTTTATACTTTTTGTTTTTTCTTCACTGACATATTGTGTTATTTCCCCTAGTGGTATATTTCAATACGTACCAATCACTGTACCATGATTTTTCCTTTCATTGACATTATAACGATGGAGATTGACTCCGAAACTTTTTCTCAGTTCAGATGAATAATTTCCTCTGAATTTTATTAGTTACTAGGTTTCTGATGAGGCTGCGGCTCAAGAAAACTACTGGCTCGTTCAGAAATACTAATTTCCTGGCATCCATGAACAAATTACATGGAATGTCCCCAAATACACATTCACACACGCACACTCATTCAGACACACACAGAATTAGGTCTCTAACTGAGAATGATAGTTAATTTAATAACACTAATGACTTTCCTAAAATTCCATTTTTGAGTATCATGGAAACGTACTTTAAAATTCCCCATTTGTCATACAAAGAGTTGAAAAAGAATCCTTTTCAGGGGATAGCTGAAATTTTAACAATGATCTTTTATTCCTCATTCGGGTGGAGAGGTGAAAGTCTTTCACTATGGTCAATGCGGAAATGGTTGCAAATAGAACCTTGGTATTTATGGGCGGTTAATCTTTCCCTCAGGGTCATCCTGGTCAAGCCAATGTAACATTTATTAAGAGACTTACATTCTCTTCTGTCACACTTAAATTGGTAAATTACATTGGTCCATGTCCACATTAATAACCCTGGATGCAGACATATCATTTTTCACTAAGAGGTTACTGATTTTGCTGTTTTTATAATACACAAAGACTTAAATTGATGTATCCCGATCTGTTGGCTTAAGAAAAGTTTTCACAATGTTCTTAAAGACTCGTTCATAAATTTTGTAATTCTTGTGCATTTGGCTTTCCTAAAAGGTATTAACATTGCGAGATTTAAGTTCAAATCATTTTTATTGCCTAAGGTTCGGCTTAAGAAACTACCAACAGTTCTATCAATGAGAGTATTTTGAAAATTCTTGTTAACCCACAACCGCTTAACTCGAAGCATTTCTGAATGAAAACTTGACCAGCTGCTACACACCTTATAAGCTCTATTTATTAAAGTATGTATAACACCCTCTTTGTACATTTGCTGAGCATCACAATCGTAATTTATAGTTTCACCTGCATGAGATTGCTTGACATGAACTGATCTCTGAAAAGTACCGTGTGACGCTTCAATCCAAACATCTAAAAATGGCAGCTTACCGTGCACGCCCAACTCAAACGTAAAATTCAACACGGATTTTTCTGACATCAAATTCCTTAACATCTCCAACTGCGCCAGGCCATCTACTTCAACAAAAATATCATCTACGTATCTACAGCACAATGACGGCTTAGTAGGCAAAGTGTTCAAATCGAGATTTTCCACGTACGACATGTAGAAGTTGGCAAATGTGGGCCCTAACGGGGATCCCACAGCAACGCCACCCACCTGACGGAACAAGCTACCATCAATGTGCCGAAAAGGGGCTTCAGTCGTGCACATTGTAAGGAGTTCCTTCAAAGTATGAAGAGGAAGTGAATTGGTACTAGATGCTAACGCTAATTTGCTGTTGATTTTCTTTAGAACTTTATTCATACACTAAATTTTATAACCTACATCCACTTAATAATTCATTTGAGCAGATTCTTCTATGTGAATATCGTTAATTTTACAATTTGGTCGTAAATGGTATCACTATGTGCTGATTGCCTCGAGCATTTTATTTCGCATGTCTTTGAAAAATTTTGCCTAATTTTTATAAATACTTTTCAGACAACAATGAGGACCAAATGCTTGAATTCTCAAGAAGTTAGAAGCTGCATAGAAGAGCTGTGCCGTGAAGACCTCCCTTCAGACTATGATGATATATCTGATGAGGAGTGGATTGCTCAAGTTCAAGAAACTGTGCTCCCTATGGAGATGAATGAAGATGTACAAGTGTTAGTTACTGAAAATGATATGCCTGATGAAAACGTGGTGACAATAACTGCAGATTCATTTGAGCAGGAATTCCAGCATCAGAATGACACACCATTTGATACAAGTTTGAATTCTCCAACAAAACGAAAACGAAGAATGAAGCCGGAACCAGAAACCGACTCTAAATTCAATTCTTCAGAAGTTTTTCACTCTTCTATAGAGACTTCTAGTCCACTATAAGGGGGCAATGTTGTTTCCACTGTGGAGTTCATCTCTGCTGCAACGCAGCAAAGAACCGCTTCAAGGAGTATCACTCAAAATTAAATTTTCCTTCCGTTAGTTGTTATAGGTCCAATTATTTAGATGTTTGCCAAAGTTATTGTTCACACTATATCTCTACGGTATATTAATTATATGACTAAATCAAATCGTTAGTAAATTGTTCTGTTTATCATCAATATGGAAAATAACTATATTTTTTATGCAACGATTTGCATGTCATCTCTTATAATTTTATGTAATCACGCTGTTATAAATGGACACCAAAGTATATTCTTTTTTTAGAATTACGTTTTATATTATATTCCTGCAATTGTTTCACATAATACATGCTGCAAACTGCATTCTCAATTTTCTCTATGAAAATACTGCTGCAGTAACAGTGTCCAAATATCCTGATGGCCACTCCAGATGCCACCATTATATTTCCATTATGAAAATGTAGATTTCTTATCGGGTGATCATAACACAATAGTTTAACCCTATAACGATGTTTAAAGCATGAATTTTAATTTAAATGCACCTAGAATAATTATAGTGCCGAAAGGGTTAAGAATTAGATTAGCATTTTACCAATATGACTAATCAATTTTTCTGTATATTTTCAGCCTGATGATGTTAGTACATCGAAACGTTGCGTTTTATAGACTTCATACTTAGGACATTTTAACGATTGACAGTCTTCCAATAAAGAAATGTTGAGTGAATTTCTTCGTAATTTATCACGTGATGAACTTCAACTGTTTCGTAAAGTTGAGAAATTAGAAAATTGTCTGAACTCAGCAGTAGTTTTTTTTCAAATAATCGTATTCGGGAGCTTCCTACGCAAAATCTCTGTTCGAAACTGCTCTGAACTTGCATCGAACTTTTAGTTTGAGCATATAAGCGTTGGCGGTGCAGATGCCCTGCACAACCAACGGACTTCATGTTGGAAGGCTTACAAATTTTAAAAGACTTGGATCTCATTCGAATTCAAATTTCGTTTTTCATTAACAAGATAATGATTTCTACGAGCAATGCGATGAACAGAACAGGAGTATTTTAATTAAACTGATATAATTGAATATATTTTTTCGTGGTTCATCCTTCATACTTGAAGGAATGAACAATTTATTGTGCCGTAATCGTTCTCGTGAAACGGTATTTGATTATATCTTGACCCCAATTTTTTTATATATGAGGTTAATGTTTAAAAATTTTACTGTACATTCAGTCCTGTAGTGAATAGTGAACGATTTCGCGCCAAATTAGGATAGTTTTATCTAGCTACAAAAATAGAAAACTCCCTCAAAAACATGCCTAAGCATTTAAGAAGAAAACGCAAGCAAATTGTTGCAGTGTCGATGACCTACAAATCTGTGATGGGATCAATGTATTGCTGCTCATTTTCTTTGATTTAAACGACCATTTTACAGTTTTATGCGTTGTTTCGGGCACTGCATCGCTGCATTAGAAACTAGCATCACTCATTGATCCAGAATTTTGCTAGGTCGCTTAAACGTCAAACCTGGCGCAGAATGAAGCAAATTGTACAATTGGATGCCTCCCGAGGCAACTGTCTAGCTTCTAGAAAATGTGTTCGAAACACTGTNTGAACGATTTCGCGCCAAATTAGGATAGTTTTATCTAGCTACAAAAATAGAAAACTCCCTCAAAAACATGCCTAAGCATTTAAGAAAAAAACGCAAGCAAATTGTTGCAGTGTCGATGACCTACAAATCTGTGATGGGATCAATGTATTGCTGCTCATTTTCTTTGATTTAAACGACCATTTTACAGTTTTATGCGTTGTTTCGAGCACTGCATCGCTGCATTAGAAACTAGCATCACTCATTGATCCAGAATTTTGCTAGGTCGCTTAAACGTCAAACCTGGCGCAGAATGAAGTAAATTGTACAATTGGATGCCTCCCGAGGCAACTGTCTAGCTTCTAGAAAATGTGTTCGAAACACTGTCATACTCTTATATTGGCACACAGTATTATTTACTGATTAATGTTAGATTTTGAACAAGTTTGTTTTTACATTCTGATCACTCAACTTTCTTCGCAGTGCAAGTGGTATACAAATCATCATGCAGCTGGTAGCGCATTCACGAGATGAAATTCCTTAAATGAAAATAACGAACGGAATACCCTCAAAACTGCTGTTCACTGTGTAGGAGAGACCGCACTAGGCTATAAATAGCTCGCCTCAATACTGAACTACAAAGATATCATCTGCACCACACGTCGCACTATATTCTGAGATGAGACACCAGCACCAAACATTGAGTTAGTTTTATCAATCACAGCAGCCAGACACAGAGGGCGTTCAGAGCAGAGGACTTTCCGTCTGTAGCACTTGTAGTACTTCCCGAAGCATGCTCACTGACTGCCACAGAGAGATCACTCAGCAAGGGTGAACTTTAAATTTGCGATAATTCATTAAATATCAATTTAGTGTCAATGGGAGTCCTCCACTGCAGTCTCAGTCATTTATGAGCATAACGCTGAACAATTCATGCGGTAGAAAAAATTATCAAAGTTAGTAATAGAGGGGCGCAAAATAAACCAACAGGAGCATGGTGAGAAGTTAATGATTGAAATGTTCAAACTGAAGACATTCAGAAATTTCATATAATTCGGAGTCGAGCGCAGTCCTAAAGCACGCCATCAAGAGAATGCACGCGGCCAATGCACTCAGTGTTGCGCTGTGCAACGTATGCTAGATACTGCAGACACACGAGCCAGATCTGTGACAGAATATGCGCGTCAAACAAATGCTCACAGTTCGAAATTTCGTCATAAAGTGCGGCACCGGCACGATCAGATAATGGTAATTCCAAGTTTCGAATTATTTTTCCTAGCAGTTGAGTAAAATTTCTGATAGTAACAAATGAAAGTTTGAATACTCATATGGGTGTGATGATTACACTCTCATGCCCTTTTTCAGATGAAGCTTTCATACGTCAAATTTTTAATGTAATAATCATAATATATTTATTTACTTTTAACATCACCTCTAATAAATTTTTCCGTTAAATGCCAGAGTTAGATAATGCGTGTTAGATTTGTTAGGCTGTCCTGGTTCCGCGCCAATGGTTAGATTTATTATTATTTTTGGTCCCTGGTCGGGTGCCAAGATGCTCGATCTTTCGAATGCTTTTAAGGGCAGACCTTGCTCACGGTTGCCGAAGTTTAATTCGTTTAGTTTGTAGAGGCTGTATCTCAGCGGATGTAGGGCTGCCGCTCATTGGGCGCCTCTCATTTGACAACTNAACATAATTTACACCGGTAGCGTGATACGAGAATATCCATCTGGCCATACTGGCGCGGGGCCTAACACGCCCATAATGACAAGACTTTACTTGTAACGCAAAGTCTTAACAAACCCACGCCGTTTGATCGATAAAATTAGATAAAGGAAGTCCTGTTAGGTCTCTGATTAGGTTTCGAGACCGTTCGACTTATAGGGGTTATGTGATAATTAATTCTATAATCTTAAGAGACATAGGCCCTAGTTTAGCCCCCTTTTTATCATCAACTATTTATAAAGATAACATATTTACAAGGTTTATCTCGAAATATCTCGGGAACATTCTCGGATATCTTGCGGTTTCACTCGTTTCTCTAAAAGGTTGCGGAGCGAGACAGGAAATCGGATATATGATTCTCGGTTCCCGCGATATGCTCGGCTTGGAATTGAAACAGGCTCAGGTTGAGGGCCCATCTTTTCAAGCGAGGGTTTAATTTATCGGCCTGTTGCAGATAGAGTAGAGGCCGGTGATCAGTTTGTAGAATATATTCTCGGCCGTACAGATAGGTTTCAAATTTTTGGAACGCCCAGTAGATAGTTAAGGCCTCTTTCTCGATAGTAGAATAATTCATCTCCGCTCCTCTGAGTCGGCGGGATGCATAGGAAATTGGTGCATAGCGCCTGAAGTCGATTTTGCTGAGCTGGAGAAGAACAGCGCCTAGACCGGTTTCAGACGCGTCCGTGCGTAGGATAAATGGGATATTTGGGTCCGGTAACTGCAACACGGGATTGGTCGTTAAGGCCAATTTAAGTGCCTCGAATACGTCTTGGGTGATGTCGGTCCAGGGAATCTCTTCTGGAGAATTTTTCCGTAGGAAGTCTTGCAGAGGTGCGGCCCGATCGGTGTAGTGAGGAATAAACTGTTGGTAGTATCCTACACTGCCTAGGAAACTCCTTAGTTCTTTCTTATTCTTGGGTAATGAGGAGGTGCGTAGCGCTTCTGTCCGTTCTGTCATTGGTCGGAGCTGCTCGCTACTTAATTGATGGCCGAGGTATTGGAGACTGTTATAGCCGAAAGCGCATTTCGAGGGTTTCGCAGATAGGCCATGCTGGGTTAATGAATCTAGTAATTTTTCCAGGGAATCTCGATGCTCTTCCCAGGTGGCGGAAGCGATCAGAATGTCGTCCATGTAAACTTCTATGTCCTTTAGGCCGCTAGTTACTCGACGAATGAGGCGGGAAAAGGTAGCAGGTGCATTGGCCAGTCCGAACGGCATTACCTTGAATTCGGATAGTCCGGACCTCGTTTTGAATGCCGTATAGGTACAGGATGCTGGGTGCAAAGGAACTTGCCAGTAGCCGTTGGTTAAGTCTATTTTACTAAAGATAGTTTTTCCTGCCAATCGAGTAAAGATGGAGGTGATGTCGGCAATGGGTTCGGCATCGAAGCGCGTTTGATTATTAAGGTGACGACAATCCAAACAGAATCGATGACTTCCGCCTTTTTTTCGAACTGCTAACAAGGGGGAGTAGTGCGGTTAGTTGGACGGCGTGATTATACCCAGTTAAAGCCATTGAGCGAGATTTTTCTGTAATTGCGGTTCTAGTGATAGCGGCAAGGGGTAGGCATGTTGGAGGCGGAAGTTGCTGGGGTCTTTTAGGTTGATTTCGTGAACTACGGTCCTGGTTTCTCCCGGTGTGTCGGTGAATAGGCGACCGAATTTGGTAAGCAACTCCTTCAGTTGTTTTTATTCCCTTTCGTTTCGACTGTTGTCGGGGGAGCAGTTGGTAACGGTTTCTCCCAACGCGAGGGGAATTTCCGATTCTTTTGTGTCGAGCTCCTCTTCTGCATTGGTAGGTTCGACAGCGAGGCAGGCGGCAGTGAACGCTTCTCTAACGGCGTCTCCTTCAAGTTTTTCGAGTTCCAAGTAGTTGGGATTAGCATTGCTGTTTGGAGCCTCGGGTTCCTGATATTTCCGGAGTAAATTGATATGGTATAGTTTACTGTTTCCTTCTATTTCTAATAAATAAGTATAGGTTCCTAGCCGCGTGGTGATTTTATATGGACCTTTCCATGCCATTGTTAATTTATTTCTTTGGTCAAGAACAAATACTAGTACTTGGTCTCCGGATTTCAGCACTCGAAGTTTGGTTTTTCGATTTAGATATTTGACCGTTTTTTGTTGACTTTGTTTCCGATTAATTTGGGCAATTGCACAAGTTTCTTTTAAGCGATGCTGGAGATCGTGTAGATAATGGGCCGGAGCCTGGTCGGTGTCTACTGCAGGATTAGCTGTCCAGCATTCCTTCAGAATGGTCAGGGATCCTCGTACTCGGTGGCCATAGATTAACTCGAATGGTGAGTATCCGGTATAGGCTTGCGGAGCGTCGCGATACGCGAATAATAATGAGGGAAGATACAAGTCCGAGTCCCTGGGTTGTTCAGCAGTCAGTTTCCGGAGCATGGACTTCATTGTTCCGTTGAATCGTTCTACGATCCCATTTGATTGTGCATGATACAGGGGCGTGCGGTGGTGCTGGACGCCCATATGTTTTAGAAACTCTTCAAAGTAGGCAGCTGTAAATTGTGTTCCATTATCCGTGGTTAGGGTCTGCGGGTAACCGGTGCGAGTGCAGATCTCGTTTAATGCTTCTGCGACTGTTACTGCGTCTATATACCGTAGGGCTTTTGCATCCGTATAGCGGGTGGCTTGGTCGACCACAGTTAGAATGTATCGATTTCCTCTAGAAGAGGACGGTTGAATCGGACCTACGATGTCCACGCTTAGCGCGGCAAATGGAGTTCCGGTTAGGGATGGAGTAGCAATAGGTGCTTTGGGAGGCCGNGGAGTAGTGACCTGCCAGGGGGTTATCGTGACCCATCTCGAGTACTTGTTTGCGTAGAGTCGAGGGCGCCACTAGCTGAAAGGTGGGTTGACTGTTCTGTAATGTTTTCCGAAACAGAATACCATCTCTTAGTTCGTACGTAATGACTCGGCCGTCGTTTCTAATCTCCTCTGTTTTGTTTTCCGCCTTTTTGAACAGTCCTTGTGAGGTGTCACAGTTACGCTGTAACGTTTCCAGCTCTTTTTCATCTGGTTCGAGTCGTTCCTGGACTGCGCGTTCATCTTCGGCTTCCTTTCTGGTGGTCGCTCGAGTTGTCACGTGGTAAGTGGCTGCGTCCGAAGGAGGTGGGGTCGGATCGAAGTTTGGTTCCTCAAAGGAAAGGGTGCCTGGTATTCGTTCTAAAATAACGTCTTGCGAAGGATTTTCCATGACTACGACGGTGACGTAGCCTCGGTAATAGGGACATTCGAGCCGTACTTTTGTCAAGGGGGCTTGAAAAGTTTGGCTATTGGCCAGTTTCACGGTGATTTTTGTTCCGGCAAGCGTGTCTAGGAGCACGAGGGTCTTCCTTATAAATACTGCATTAGCTCCTCCGTCTAATAACACGGTGACGGGTTGTTCGTTGATTCGGCCTTTACAGGTCCTTAATTTCCCTATTGCGAGCTCTTTTTCTAAACCTACGTTATTGCAGTCAACTGGCGGCAAGCTGGAGGATTCTTTTGGTTCCTCGTCGAAGTTGGCAGTTTTCGCGTGTACTCTTGCGTTGGAGGCTTCGCCCTCCTCCCGGCGGTTGTTTCCCGAATACCGCCAGTTTGGAGGATACCTTTGGTATCGAGAATTAAGCACGGCGAATTTAGCGCTTGAGTGAGTGGTGTTTTCCCCATGATGTGAACAATAGAAATGTCGTCGTGCCTCTTGCGGGCCAGTTGAATTGGTGCGGTCATGGTTGGGTAGTTGGGGAGTTGCCGCGACGCGTGCTGGTTCGTTACGCGCGGTTGCCGGAACTGAGTTGATTTGCGCACGGTTAGAAGGGCCAAAAGTTCGCGTGGTTCGGATTGTTGCGGTAGATTTGTTCACAGGTATCTCGTTATTTCTTGCCCGGTCATTGTTGTTACGGTTGCCGCTCAGCTGTTGCAGGGAGGTGTGCGGTCGAGCTTGTAAGAAGCTCTCCCCCTGTTCACTCAGTAAAGCTAGAGTACTACTGCCGCGGTCTTTAAGCTGGGTGACCACGAACGGCGGTAGGTTGGAGAATTTTCGGTCTACCAGGACAAAATCCCTTAGTTGTTCGTAACCTGGCTCGACTTGGCTTCCAGTAATCCAGGCATCAAAGGCTTGTTCGATCCTGCGGACGTAACGACTCATATTATCGCCCTCTTCTGGGTTTAATTTCAAGTAATTCTCGCGTAGTGTAGCCGTAGTGACCTTATGGGATTCTAATAGTAGGGTTCTGATTTCATTAAAGCGGTATCGATCGACGGCGGGTATCGTTTAGATGAGCCTTCGTTCTTTGGCCGTTATTAAGGTTTCGAGGGCAATGACGGCCTCGTATTCGGTGAGCTCTTGGGCTGTACTGTGGTTCTCAAACCGTTGTAGAAATTCCTGCATTCCTTCTTTTTCTGGTTCGAATGGCGCTATTTCAGGAATCTTAAGTCGTCTCGCCTCTGGGGCTCTTGGCTGGTTGAGCTGTTGAATGCGAATCTCATGCTCACGCTCACGCTCGCGCTCGCGTTCTCACTCTCGTTCTCGTTCCTCTCGTTCTCGTTCCTCTCGTTCTTCTTGCTCCAGCTTTTGCAACCGACCGAGGAAAATCTCTCGTTATTCCGGCTGTTCCGGGGTTACTCCCAGAGCTTCCGCATATTGTTGCGCTCCTTGTACGCAATTCATCTTAACGGGGTTGTTCAATGTTTGAGTATTAGGCGTAGTTCCTTTAGTACTGCTCCAACGGCGAATTCCTGTTGAGGCGGGAGATGCGGGTTTTATTTACCGACTTTGAAGAATGATTGATTCGAGGCGTACTTCCTCTGCCGCAGCTTTGTGCTGAGCTTGATAATAGATGCAGTTTTCCCGAGTTTGGGTCGCTGAGTTCGTTTTGATTAAAGATGCAGCTTTCCAGAGTTCAGGTCGCTGAGTTCGTTTTGATTAAAGATGCAGCTTTCCCGAGTTCAGGTCGCTGAGTTCGTTTTGATTGAAGATGCAGCTTTCCAGAGTTCAGGTCGCAGAGCTCGGGCGCCACTTGCTAGATAATGCGTATTAGATTTGTTAGGCTGTCCTGGTTCGGCGCCAATTGTTAGGTTTATTATTATTTTTGGTCCCTGGTCGGGTGCCAAGATGCTCGATCTTTCGAATGCTTTTAAGGGCAGACCTTGCTCACGGTTGCCGAAGTTTAATTCGTTTCGTTTGTAGAGGCTGTATCTCAGCGGATGTAGGGCTGCCGCTCATTGGGCGCCTCTCATTTGACAACTCTCTAAGAGTGGAGACCCTTTTTTTCTTGGTAGTCGGTATTCTTCTCGGGGAAGATAGTACTCGGTTAATTTCCAGATTTATTTGCAGGGAACAATGTTAGTTGCAGAGTATTTCAGTTACAGATAAGGAGGTTCCGAAATTCCAGAGAGCAGACCGTTTCTTGTAGTCGCTCTCCCGAATTTCGGACAAGCCGGATTCAAGGGGGTTTGGGGAGTATCTAGGATACTCGAATTAAATTCCAGCGAACATAATTTACACCGGTAGCGTGATACGAGAATATCCATCTGGCCATACTGGCGCGGGGCCTAACAGCCAGGTTAGCTTAGAATTCTTAGTAGAATTTTAGGCTTTGCATATTTCATACAACAAACAGGTCGCTTCACAATATTACGATAAAGGAGTCTTGGATCGGGCCATGTTGAGCTCCAGCGACTGTCTCGAGTCTCAAGTTCCTGTCGTAGCAAAAAGGAGTTACTGTGTCTCTCGAACGCTGAGAGCAAACAGTTCTCAGACTGGATCATATTGTCCAATTAACTTTTGTAAGTGAACTGTTGGCTGGTCCCTCGCAGCCCTGACTCAACACTTGGCTGGTACCTCGCAGCCCTGACTCAACACTTGGCTGGTACCTCGCAGCCCTGACTCAACACTTGGCTGGTACCTCGCAGCCCT
>JACJUY010010206.1:16569-29934 GCA_014220935.1 Platorchestia sp. MABIK
CCTGACTCAACATTTGGCTGGTCCCTCGCAGCCCTGACTCAACAATTAGCTGGTACCTCGCAGCCCTGACTCAACAATTGGCTGGTACCTCGCAGCCCTGACTCAACAATTGGCTGGTACCTCGCAGCCCTGACTCAACAATTGGCTGGTACCTCGCCGCCTAATCTTTCTCATTAATTTTGGAGTTTATGCCCAGCCGGAATACTAAACTCCTTCGCATGAACCTAATTATTTTCAAAATTACTATTTCATGTTTAGCACGATTAATTTACCGGATAATCAAATGCAAATACCTCCTGAATGTACTTATACGTCAGCATGGGACGCGATGCGTGAGGTGATTCATTTCAGCACGTTGCCCTAGCGCTCCGTGAGCCGTAACACTCGGTGAACCACAACACTCTGTGTCTCGTTGTACTCTGTAAGCCGTAACACTCCGTGAGCCGCAACCCTCAGTGAAATATAACACTCTATGTCTTGTTATTTTCCCTGAGCCGTAACACTCCGTAACCTTCCTCTGACAGAACACTCCATGTGGCCACATCTGGTTGGATCTTCCCTTGCCCACGCCTGTTTGCAACCAGCCACATTTGTAGAAAATTTAAACACAGAAACATATTTATTATTTTATCTGCGCCATTGTAATGGACGTCAGTTTGATCCTGCCGATGTCATCCACTGTAATAATTCGCGTGTTTGATATTCGCTGGTGCATGATTTTTTGTATCGTTTAATCGTCGTGATATTTCTATTCGCCACATTCTCTATTTGCTACTCTTTATTAATCATGATAAAGTATAATTGGAGCTGCCACCACCCTTAAAGGGAATATTTTCCATATAATTAATATTACATTCAAATGACCTATTTTCTAGGATCTTCGGTTAGCGTGAGGTCAGAGCTGAAGGCTATTATTAATGTGCATTTTATCATTATTTTATCATCATCATTATCATCATCATCTCTTCATCTTCTCTTTTCATCGTCATCTCTTCCTAACTTACAAAAGAAATTAAAGACTCGAAAGGTTACAAAGGTTGGTTATTAACGCAGACGTATATCATATCATCATGCTGCGGAGAGAGAAGCTGGTTAGACACATAGTAAATATGTTAACTTATCTGCGGGATCCAGTATGGGCGTTGACGAAGAATGTGCGAGGAGGCTGGTTGCTTTTATGATCAGTATTCACGACTAATTAGAATAAGATGAATCTCCAGTTAATTTACAGTCGATTGTCACTTTTACGATCGTTCAAAATAAAGCGGGTTCATCGCCAAAAAGGCGATGAACCGCAGGGGAAGACACCAACAAGTTTATATGATTTTGTATCGTTTCTCTTCAATGTTTAAGTTATTGAGCGTGCTTTGTCGACTGCCTCTGACGAACCCCTGCGTTTAGGTGGCTTTAGACGGAGGGGTTCTTCCCCAGGGTTTCGCCCCCACCCTACCCCTCTCACCCACTCAAGCTTCCCCACTTCCATTTAGACTGGGGGTTGAGATGCCCACAGCAGATGTCGAAATGTAATTCAAGGTACGTGGCGAAGCGGACGCTATTCTTAACCTGCATACTATTCCATGTAGGCCGACACAAGAAGCCCAACGTGTTAATGAACTACTGAAGAATTCAAGAATTACTTCTTGAACGAAGGTCAAGTGCCTTGGCAGAAACGAATGTGTCAATTACATTAAGAAGGTATGGAGGAGAATTAACAAAACTTCGCGCAGATATGGCCTCTTATATGACCATAATGCCCAAACTAAGAAATAATAAAATATAGCTTGCCAGCAGATATATATATATCGCGAGAGACAAAAATGAAACGAAATATTCCAGATATAGCATGATTACAGGAAACGGAAATAAGTTACACAAATTAAATCTGTCCAAGTCATATCATGAGCCCTCCTGTGTTAATAAAAACAAAACAGCAAACAATTTGTGTTACGATTCCTAACAGGTATAAACTTTTGAATTAAATGGAAAATTATTTGAGCAACAGATCATTTCAAAGTCGGCACCCCAGAAGCGATTTTGCTTAATAAAGAAATTCTATTTACAGGCACAATAAATACAATTAGATTTCTTTTCTAATTTTTCAACTTTACGAAACAGTTTAAGTTCATCATGTGATAGATTGCGAACAAGTTCACTCAACATTTCTTTATTGGAACACTGAAAGAGATCCAATAAAGAAATGTTGAGTGAATTTGTTCGCAATTTATCACATGATGAACTTCAAATGCAATTAGACTGACGCTTTGCTCTCAATAAATCAATCAATCGGAAAATTTTAGCCCTCTGCCTTTATTCTAGATCAGGAGAGACTTCTTGGATTGGAATTACGCATGCGTACATGACGACAGAGCAGCTAAAGAAATACATCCTACGCACAAGACTGCCTATAGCGAACTGTCTCTCTCTATGACGCCCCTGAATTTTTCCAGCATGAAGGGTGGCAACTACGGCACGCATGGAGAACGGGTGGGAGGCATTAGATCGGAGTTTAAGGGCTTTTTGAAGAGGCGGGGAGGGAGAGAGGGCGTTGCCCCGAGGAAGGCACCCTCCGTCTAAACCCAGCTTTAGACTGCCCGTTGCTCACCCGGCTTGAGGGACCGCGGGCGCGTCTCCTACGTTAGCGAACAAACATGTTACGAACAGACGTGTTAGAACAGCAGTTAATTGTCAATAAGTGAAAAGCCCACGATAGTGATAAACATTAATTAGGATCCCGCATTCGATCTATAGAAATGAGCTATATCCTAGATGATTAAGATTCCAAATACAAGAAGTACATTGTGATAGAGGAATGAGAAAGTGGTATCTGATAATTCGAAGTTGTAGACCCTCAGCAGCGTCGTGGTGGTGATGTGAAGAGGGAAGTTGGTGATGATGGTAAGGCGTCGCGTAGGCTGGTTGTAGAAGAGCACGAGAGGCAGATTGTAGAGTTGATTCGAAGTTGTGCTTATCCGCGAGAGTATATCTATATATGCGGTTCTTTTCAAGGAGATGAAAGTCGTTGGCCAGACGTAGCATTTCAGTATTCCTCGTGGCGATTCTTTCATAATTATAGATGTAGGGCGGTTATATCGTGAGAATATAACAAGTTTAATCATTGGGATTGCTCTTCTGCATGATCTAACCGATTATAAAGTTATACCTACATTGCTAGAGAGTTTCAATTTTAATTTGTGGGCCTTATACCTGGGCTGCACATCTTAGCTGACGACTTATGAATCACCCGAGTGCTACGTGCCACACAAATTTGCTGCTTCTTCAATATGTTGCTGAGCTAATGCCTGAAACTAGCGCTGATTACCGTTCTAACGTTCATTTAAAATGCATCTGCTGCAGATTTACTCTCTCTTGATTCGTCATTCGACAACCGCATCGATGCTTTCAAAACAGATCAAAGCAAATTGTGCGCCAAGTCAGGTAAGTCGAATGACATTGTCATTCTCTATTAATTTATTGTCTCAATTTGTGACGTTACGTTTGGAAACATACCAGGCTGATGTGAGACGCTCAGCTCAGCTCCGAGCTGATTTGAGACGCTCAGCTCAGCTCCGAGCTGATGTGAGACGCTCAGCTCAGCTCCGAGCTGATGTGAGACGCTCAGCTCAGCTCCGAGCTGATGTGAGACGCTCAGCTCAGCTCCGAGCTGATGTAAGACGCTCAGCTCAGCTCCGAGCTGATGGGAATGAGACGCTCATTATGGAGAGGAGCAGCGAAGCTCACGAGGGAATAATCAACTAATTCGGTTGAAGATAACTACTTCAGGAGTAATCTGGCGTGTGTCACGTGCCAAATTTTTCATCTCAGTGTTTAATTTTTATTCCACTCCGGCCATTCGCTTTTTCGCGTTAGTTGAAAAACTTTGAAATCACGGATATTCCGCCAAATTTTTTCCCTGCGTAATATGTTTTTGGGCAGAATTCCTGTATTATAGTTCTAAGTCCTAGAAATAAGGTAACTTTAAGGAACAATGGTTAAAGCGATGGCTACATTAATTAATCAATTAATTACGAAATAAAATTAAAAGATTAATTAAATTAACATTAATTGAAAGAATATATTGATAAATATTTAAATGTAGCCTATTGCATAATCTCATAATAAATATAAAAGCAGGGACAGTAACTCTCAAATTACCCATTATTTTTAATCAAACAAGAGAATTAAAAACCGAACGTTTCGACCTCTAACGTCATCTTCAGCATCTGAAAAAATTGTTTAATTACGTAACTCCATTTAAAAAAATCATTTGAAAATTAAGAAGCTATTTGAAATGGATAGGAGGATTGCGTGTCGTTTAAAACTGGCTTGTCTTTCATGATTAAAAGCGATTCTAGAATACGGAGATCTATTTGCCTAGATGCGGTAGCAACAATCTTAAAATCGTCTAAGCGAACGGAGAAGTCGCACTTCTCTGCGTGAGAGCGGACAGCAGAGAGAAAGGAGTTTTTAGAGGCAAGTTCGTTCGATGGCTCCGTCCGGCATGCTCCGCTACACGAACGCGAAGGGATCTGGTAGATTGCCCGACGTATTCAGACGCACATTGTGCGCAACTGTACTTGTAAACAATGGAAGAGAGCATAGCCTTGGGGCGTTTATCTGTGTTGTTAAAAATTGACTGTACCCTGTATTTATACAGTAAGATTGCTCTGAAATCTATGTTCGTGAAATGTTTCGATAATCCTGAAATGAGCTCTTTCTTCAATTTTTCCGATTGGTTGCCGAAAAAAGGTAAAACAAAATGAAATTGTTTTTTAGGAGCAGTAATCAACGGAGTCCTCTTGTAAAATTGACCATCGAGAAACTCTCTAATTGAATGTTCGACAAGCCTGGATGGAAAGCCGTTATTACAAAATTTTTCGTCAAAAATCTTATTTAATTATGAAAGGTAGCAAAAGTTGAACACACTCTAAAAGATCTATGTAGAAGTCTTAATGCTATTAACTTTAAAACGGAAACTACAAAAACTGAAAAAACTCATGCCTACACCAGTAAATGTCTGCTTACGAAAGACGGATGTTTGAAATTTCCCTTCCCTTCCCTTCCCTGCGCGTTATCAGTGTCCAAAAAAGGGAGACAGCCATTTGTTTCAACCTCCATCGTAAATTTAATATTAGCATGTGTGGAATTCAGGTAATTCAAGAATAGGTTACAATGTGAACTACTGCGTAAATGCAAAAAAGTGTCATCAATGCATCTCTTGTAAAAAGAAGGTCTAAAATTCTCAGGACATGACTCAAGCCACTGTTGTTCGTAGTGACACATAAAAATATTTGCAAAGGTTGGCCCCAGAGGAAGGGACCAACGCGCAGGGGAGGGAAACGCGCAGGGAAGGGAGGGGAAATTTCAAACATCTGTCTTTCGTAAGCAGACATTCACTGGCTTAGGCATGAGTTTTTTCCGTTTTTGTTGTTTCCGTTTTAAACTTAATAGCATTAAGACTCTTACACATAGAGCCTTTAGCGTGTGTTCAACTTTTGCCACCTTTCATAATGAAATCGAACTTTTGACGAAACATTTTTGTAATAACGGCTTTCTATCCAGGCTTGTCGAACATTGAATAAGAAAGCTTCTCGATGGTCAATTTTATAAGAGGACTCCGTTGATTATTGCTTCTGAAGAGCAATTTCACTTTGTTTAACCTTTTAATTTTTTGTTTTACCTTGCCGTATTTTGGATATCAGTCACTGAAACTAAGCGAGGATGTGAAATCCCTTATTAACAAGTTTTTCCCGCAGCTCAAAGATCAAATGATCCTCGTGAATACTTTTACAATTGGTTCTTTATTTCGTTTCAAAGACAAACTGCCACCCTCACTGTGCTCGTCTCTGGGGTACCAATACAGTTGTTGACGTTGTGAATCGCGGTAAGTTGGTTCTACCTGCCGTACCCTGATGATTAGAGTTTCCGAACATGCTGGGCGTAGTTGCAGAACTGGTTTTCCTCTTGGGTCCCCCGACTGTCCTCTGTTAGATCTCATGCAGAAGAGTGCAATGTTCCGGTCTCCATAAATGATTTTAAAATCTTGGCCGGTACCTCTTAAAGAACAGATCTGCGCCTTCTCGAATCTTTGCATTTTTACAAAAAGAAACCTGTACTGAATGACACCCAAAGTGCTTTCCCACTTCATGCTGCCAACACCTAATTCAGTTCCTCAGTTTTTACTCTTATTTTATCTTACCGTTGTTCGTGCTTTTTCAAAGTTTAGATTTTTATAGATACTTCTTTAGTGTATTCATTCTTCCTCTTTTGGTTCCGTCTTACAGAGATTTTTTTGTTGAAGATGGACAGTTAATCTGAAACATTCAGTTTTCTTTGATAATTTTTAATAAAAATGACTTTACGTGTAGCGATTTTCGCTTTGCTTTTGATACTAATTACAATTAGAACTGTTTCGAAGTAACGGACATTTTCAACTAAACGTAAAAATGGGATGAGCTCCTGATCAGATGATAGAATTAACACTCAGATGATTCTTTCACGAACAGATGAAAGAATTCACACTTAATCTCTTGGAAAATGGTACGAGAAAAACGAGGGTAAACCAATATGGAATTCTGAGTAATTAAGCTAAGGAAAAGGATCGTGACAATGAAAATACGACAAAGAATAATTAAGATTACATTTACTGCATTTACAAAATATTATTGATAGGAGTTACTGTAATTTAAAAGAAAATTTTCAATCATGTTTAAATAATTATACGCTAAAAATTTCAAAATATACCACTGAACATAAGTTACATAGAACTTTAATCATTTTTATTCCAGAGTGAAAGCTTTAAGAGAATTTCCGCTGAATTTAAAACTTTATACATTCCAAGAAAATTGTCATCAACGTTGAAATTGACATTTGAGTTTGAGGTAGGCATTTCCTTCCGTCAAAAACGTTTCACGTAACAGACTTTTACGATAGCACTTTCACGCAAAACTCAACCACGTTAAAACACTTTCATGCTTAACTTCTTTGGTCTAAAGCTTTTCACGTAAAGCAACTATAAGCTGTAAAGGTTTCAGAGTATCTGCGAGTTTAATTAGTTATTGAGATTATTAGCAAGTTGAAGTGTTCTATGAAGGCAAAACACTTAATTAAGCAAAGAAAAAGATGAGGTCACAAAACATATTAAGTTTGCTGCAAATGAAATTCGATAGCAAGCATAAACTCTCACCGTAGTATCTATTTGCACAGTTAGTGGAACGTGTCCGAAAGTAATTAACAGTCTCTCCTGAAATAGAAAGAAATACTATATTGTATAAATACTGCAACAATTATTTCTTTGAAGTTAAAATCATTTCATCAATTTTTGTTAAAACAAATTCACTTATTTGACCAAAAATGAGTAACGGCAGCATTGACAACTACCAACACGCTATCACTGACGTATCTGTCTGTTTGTGGCACATAGTAACAGGAAATCCAAGTAGTAACAAAGAGGTGAAGTTCGTGCTTAGCGTTTGCTAGTTCCAGGAAGGTCCCTCAAGAAAAAAGGAAATGGAACAATATCCGATGTACCTTTGAACTTACTAAGGCGCTTTGCATGTATGTTAACAAACGAGTAAAATAAATCAGCAATAGTTTACATTTAGTGCCATGGATTAGCTTATTACGTTGAAAATATATTGCCATGCTTACCAGGTTTTGAGATCTAGCGTGTGGCCAACGTTCTTGGTGTTATCAACGATTGATATGTCAGTATTCTGTTCGAGAAGTTTCAACCCCGACAGACGCTAGATTTTTATGTTTTTAAAATTCGACTTTGCAAGCTATGCAGAGTTTGAACACTATTTCTAGCCTTCTGCGGGCATTGATGAAGTCGAGGTAGCTGTAGACGTCGGGACGCTGGACGTAGTACACGTGGCGCATGCTCGGATGGTAGCCGTTGCTCAGGCTCTCCAGCTGGCTCTGCGAGGGGCAGTAGTGGCTGGTGGGCGTCATCACCAGGTCATAGTTATCGAAGTCGAAGGTCCCCACGAAAGCTTCCACCTCGGCCACTGATTTTAGAATTTGGTCGTCCATTCTGGAGGTTGAAATTGAACGTGAGGAACTTGAAAGATTCTTTTTTTTGTAATAAATTAATTTAATCACTTCTACTTTCTAATTCACTTACGCTCATTGCGTTCTTTTATCAACAACGATTTTTTATTATTTAAAAATACCTACGGACTCTCCTAATATTGTGCCAATTTTTTTATATATAAATAAGGCATTCAACTTCGAATGAGAAATTCGGAAATCGACGAATGAGATGAAAAATTTACACAATTAAAATAAATTTAATTAATGCGTGAAAACAGTCGCAAAGGGTGTTTAATTTTAATTTTATTATTCAAAACAAATTAGTACATATACGAATTTAGGCGGAAAGTTTCAGCAGGACAAGCTGTTGTTGGGTATATTGAGTTATTGGGCTTTGTTGCTCAAAAAAAGGCTCTCCAGTCAAAGGAAGACTCGCACTCACGTATGTTGTACCTTCGTACAATTACTGTACCTTCGATGTTGCATTAACAAATTTTGGTGTTCCACTGGGAAACAGTACATTGATATTTTAAAAATTGAATGCATATAATGCGTATAAAATAGGATACGATCACTTTCTCAAGTCAGTGTTAGGATAAGATCAGATATTTCTGCAGTTCAGTTGAGTAATAAGTAATTTCTGTAATTCCCTCACGGTTCAGAGTGGTGCGTTGCACACTTATTCTGGGGCCAGATTTTTAAACAACACGCCGTCCCACTCCTTGCTTGACCTCCGACAGCGGAAGTTCTTCTGTTGACTTTCCTATGCTATTTGCATTAATAATGACAAAAATCCTCAGTGTAAATCTATTTTCAAGTGAAGCTTGGGCGATCTTGTGTTGCTCAAATATCAAATTTAACCGTAAAAACTAAAACGTGTGAGCTTCGGTCAGAAAAAACTTCCGCATCACAGCCAAATCGTCAGAAGAATTTCTCTGCCAATTGAACAGCAACGACGACGCAAATTATTTTACCATCTGATTACTGGTGCAACGTATCGAGTGTGGAGGCTAGCTTCTTAGTGAAGAATAAGAGCCATGCCACATCACCTGATGCTACTACCCTCCTACACAGGAGGGCTTATCAAAAATAAATCATTTCTTAAAGCATATAACAGCCAAACTTTGAAATTGAATATTCAAAGTTAAATGCAAATAGTCTTTCTTAATCACATTAGTGGTAGAAGAAAATTTTCATTCAAAATGGTTACTGAAACGTCTTTATGCCCAAGAACACACACCACGTGGCCAATGTTACACATCACAAACCCAAGGGAGATAATATTTACCTTTGTCACATTATGACCCCATCTTGGTAAATAAAAAATGCCACAGAACAGATAAATTAAAGGCGCAAATCTACCTGCGAAGTATCTCTCATTGGCCCTCATTCCAAATTTTGCAAAGTTATTTAAGCAATGACATCCTACTGAATATTTAATTCTCTGTTAAAAATGTTAAAACTGCTAAAAACTTGACTCACGTTAATGTAGAATTGCATTTACATCGAAAACCAACCCTATAGTTGTGTTCTAGGGTTACAGAGAAGGTTTGGTTTCTTGTGCGCCACCCTGTATAATATTGCGCAATGTCCAGCTTACTTGCTAGCTTGCAGGTCACTCCAGCTGCCCCTTCAACCCTCTTGTAAACTGGATACGCGCTGAACTCGATAAATGAAGGCAAATTTATGTTCTCTTAATACCACCCTCAAACTACTTACAAAAAAAAACCTCCGACACTAGCATCATATGCGCAAAACGCATCTTTATCAGTTCCCTATTTATCCATTACCGAATCACCTCTTCTCTTCCCGACACACTCTGTGTCAAACTCTCTTTCCGTCTTTTCTGTAAGCATCGTTCGTTCGTTCCCTTTAATTTCATTTCATTTATATCGATTCTAAAAAAAGTAACGAAAAAATAAAAATTGCGAGATGGGTGGATGCACATCATTTTTATAAAAGGAGCCGCGTCCGTCCGTCCTTCTGTGTGTCACACCCACCAGCCTGTAGTGTGTGATGAGCGTATCTGTGATACAAGCTTCATCAACTCCACAATTATTTTCGGTACATTAACCCGGCAGAATCAGAGTCGGAACACGTGTATTGGTAGGTTAGATTAAGTTGTATAGAATATCAGCAGTTGAGACTGAGGAAAGTATAGGAAAGGTATAAGATAGAATAGAAAATCGTGGGAAAAATGTTAAAGCTCAGTTGGTCTGCCACTTTATCACGCTGTCAAGGAAGCTCAATGACTATTTTTGATGGGAGTTTCACCAGTGCACAAGATTTATAATATTTTAATCGCGGGATCTGTTGGGTTGAAAATTTTTGTTTTTGATCCACATCTGAAGTATATTTTTTAGGAAATTATCAATACCTGTCATTTATGACAGACCGCGTTCACCCAAAAAAACCTACACCTCGACCTTCTCGCAGCGCTAGCAGCGTAACAGCACCTCCTCCTCCCCTTTCAAAAAACAGGGGTGTACTAGTGTAAATAATAGCTCAAGCTCGGACATAAAAATTGGTCATTTTCGACGGTTGAAGTGCGCTAGTCGGCAAGTTGGGTCACCAGCCAGACGCCACAGTTCGGCACACATTAAGGGAGTTCGATAACGGAACGCTGCGACATCGACATCGCAGTGCAGGAAAAGTTAACTAACGGTTCAACTCAACGTTTGTTCCGCCCCGGAGCCACAGCCATGTGTTGCATTAATACAACGATGCTGCAGTAGCAACGCACTCATTTCTATACCAGGATGGCTAAAAAATGGGTTAAAACTTTTAAATGCGAACTACTAGGAAAATACTATTCATTCGCATAGATCCATTAATTTTTTTTTATCAAACTGTCAAATTTTTCATTTAACGAGTGGTTTTCGTTTGCATGAATGAATAAGGCATGAATAAATAAGGCAAACTTCAGCACATAAGTACACTTAAAAACTGGTACACTTTTCTGTGTTCTTTTCAATAAATGTCAACCGGGATTCTCATTGTTTCTAATTAGTTAAACTGCTGATATTTTGAATTTAGCGGCAGTTTTCTTCGCTGTAGCCAGTCCTCATCCTGCAATATATTCGTGAAATTTTTGAACATCTTTATTGACGTTATTATGTTCAAAGATGAGAATGTGAGAATGAACTGTTTTGTTGTGAATTGTGTGGCCACAACTGAGGCTTCTTAATTGGGAGCTGAGTTCGTAACTACCTGCTCGCACTATGAACCAAAAAAAGAATTACATCCTAGTTTTCTGCAACTCTACTGAAATTATTAGATCAAGCAAAAATAACATGTGAAAAATTAGTAGAATTATTGTTTAAAGTAAAACAAAATTGATGTCTCTGAGATTAATACCACCTGAGAAATGAACATTTAATAATCTCGTTACTTTTCTACCATCTCTGTATATACACATGTGTTGTGATGGAGACTCTAAGGTGTGTCTCAATATTTTCGAGAATTAAGTTTTAAATCTAATAAATGCAGTAAAATCTTTGAAAAAAGTCATGAATTCTACGTAGGAAATATTCCGGTAAGACGGTGACTGCGTAACAGCTCACACCGTTGCTGCCACTCTCGCATCACAACCGCGAGGAATACTTTGGAGCGCATCACAACCGTGAGGAGTACTTTGGAGCACACTTCCCTATGGATTTACATTGCATGGTTTACGACTTCATTAACGAGTTCAATTACCAAATGACACAATTATGTGCACAACTGCACCATACTCGGGTATTTTACATTATTGCATTTTCTGCAGCACTCAAATTGCAAATGAAAAACTCTTTTTATTTTACAACGGTAAAAACAAAAGGTAATTGAATCATTTTACAACTTGAAGATATTTTGCTATACAACTGTCCGCAAAAATTCAAGTCATCTACGACATGGAACAAATCAAGAAATAATTTGACAAATTCCAAAATGTATCCAGAATTGGAACTGAAAGCCAATACGAAAAGTTCAAATATTTTTCCTTCCCAACTCGATGTCAAGTATTAATCGCAAATGGTTTAGAAAACAATTCCGCATCACAACTAATTTGTTGGAGAAACTAATTGAAAGACTGTCAGTATTGTTGTGCATATTCATTGCTTTTTCGTTATTTCCACCACCTGAAGTAATCGTACTTTACCTTGAGCGTGTTTAATTAAGTTGACTTTCTAATATCATAGAAAACTCACCAGACAGTGACAGAGAGCTTTGAATTTTCAAAACTAACGCTGTACTGAAGTTTGGGGACCGAAAGACGCTGCTCACTATTGCAAAAGGACAATTGCCAACCCGAAGCTCTCAGACTTCGTTTTATACATTAGTTACTCCGGTCTGACCTACTTCTTACGTGTGAACTCCCAAAACTAAATTTTACTTATTCATAAATTTAACGCAAACGCTTGAAAGAAGTTCAAGCTTTCCAATGCTATGAAATATACGCTTCTCTGAGTTGAGCTTAACGCACCACTGAGCCAAATAAGCATGTGAGGCTGCAGTCAAACTACTGAAGGTTCATCAGGGAATCAGAGGTTATTGAACGTTTGTAAAGTCTGCTGACCCCTCCTCCCCTTCCCAGCATCTCTCAACCCACCATGTTTTGAAGAGGAAAACTTTAAAAATTAATGATGAAAGTTTCTCATGTATCTCAGTTTTCAATGACCACCTGGCAAAGTAGCCTTTTGAAGTTAAAACAAGATCAATGCCCTCCCTAAATTTGGAGCACGTGTTTACTGCGTTAAACGGTTTTCCTGGTGGCATCAAACTGTTTCTCCATAAAAAGTGATGAGATACAAATTCATCTCCGCATCCGATATTTTCCCAGGTGTGTCCAGAGGGCTGTGATAATTTGTAGAAACATTATACGAATAAATGGACTCGAACCGATAATTTTGTTTCCTCGAAAAGAACATTCATGCAACAATCGAAATGCGAAACTTTTTTGAGTATCACAAAACAACGGAATATGGCGTCAAAGAACACCATACAACATAACAAAACAGAACATGACATGACAAACATAGCATAATAAAATGCTATGATATAATATAAATATGAATGATATAATATAATATGATATAATATTATGAAACCTAATCCTTTCAAAATAAAACGCCTGAGATCTCCTTAAATAAATAAAATAAATTTAGATGTTTACACGTCACACGACACCACACACGATACACAGCATACGATACACAACATACGACACACGACACGATACACAACACACAACACACGACACACAACACACGACACGACACGAAGCGAAATGATATAATCTGTTATGCGATGCAATGTATTGCGATGCAATGTATTGCGATGCAATGTATTGCG
>JACJUY010010207.1:0-21944 GCA_014220935.1 Platorchestia sp. MABIK
TGTCTTTCGTGTGGCTCAGTCGCCAGCCAGAAAAGTGGATGATCGGGACCGTTTTACTTTAACCACCAGAATTTTGTACATCTTCGATGCAATCTCATTTACAAGAAGTTTGGATTGCCAAGCATTGTGAAAACTTTGAGATATCAAAGACTTCTTACATAGTTTAAAACGTGAGAACTTAGGAATTTTTCTGTGGATTTTACATGTTCTCAAAAACTCGATATCTTTGCGGCCTACACGACTTCTAGTTTTAACATTGCAATATTTGTGGTCCCTATTTTAGTTCCGCTTACTTGTAATGCGTATACAGTGCAAAATTTAAAATCCTTTGTCGACGAAGTAACATCTTTAGAAAACGGCGACGGGCTATTTATGGTTTCTTTTGATGTTGTCTCTTTACCAGCTTACCGCTAAATGAAACTATTGACATTTGCGTAGATAATTTATTTACTATTTGTCCTGCCCTTGGCCTAACCAAATCGTTGTTCAAAGCGTAACTCCAACTTTCCGCCTTGAATAAGTTTTTTATATATGACAAAAATATTTTTAGAAAATTGAAGGATCGATTCCATTGGAATCTTCTTTCACAAGTTTTTTTAGGTGCCATCATGAACTACGTTGGTGAGATTCTTCCCCTGTGCATTTTAAGCCAGGGCTTTATAAACGTTATATTGATGAAACTTTTTTGAAGTGCAGGAATAGTTCCCATTGCAATTTATTTCTTGAATTTTCGAATTCGAAACGCCCCACTATCCAATTTATTATGGAGACTGAAATGAATAATTGTCTCTCATTTTTAGATGCAATTATAACACGCAAAGAAAGTAGGTGTCGAAGTTCTGTTTTCCGTAAGCAAACATTTACATGGTTGGTAATTAGTTTTTTCAGTTATTATACATTCATTCTCCTTCAAACTAAATAGTATCAAAACACTGTTGTCAAGGGCTTATAGTGTGTGTTCTATATGTGAAGCTATAAAAAAGGAGTTCGACTTTTTGAAGGTTTTTCTTAGCTACAATTTTTTTTTCTATCACTGCAAGACATTCTTGTGTTAAAAACTTTTTGAACTAATTTTTTTACTGATGTAACCCTTAAAAAGAAATTTTTCCTCTCATTTCTGTACTTCTTTCGACAATCGGAGAAACTTAAGAAGACCTAGTCGTTCTTCTTTCGAAACTTTCCCACAGACTGATTCTGAATTAATGTTTGGCAATACGTATAAAATCAGAATACATTTCAATTATAAAGATAAAAACTCCTGAAAGGATGCTCTCATCTGTAATTTACATATATAGTTGAGCACAATGTGCGTCCGAGTACGTGGCGAGACTATTCACATTCAAGTTACGGAGGATACCGACAGGAGTTTTAAAACCAATCAGTAACTTTCAACACATTACCATTCTTCAGTCCGCTCTCGTGCAGAGATGTGTGAAATTTTGTTCGATTTGTAGTTTTTAAAGGGATTTCTTCTGCATCAAATTAAATAGACCTCCACATTTTATAATCTCTTCGCATTTTGCTAGAAAAACTGGATTTAAATGATAGGCAATTAGCTTTCCCGTTACAACTAATGTAATTTGAATACCGAAAAATTTTAGTTTATGTTTCTCATATGTATTTTTGCTTATTTCCCATGAATGATGCATTTGATTTACGTTTGACATTTGACTAGTTTCTGCTACTCGTTTTTCGGTTGATAATGACCCTGGAGGTCGAAACGTTCTAAATATTTTCATTCATTGACTTTCTAAATAAATTAATGATCTCATTAAAGACGTGCATCTTGGCACTTTTATTTGTAATTCGAATTTGCAAAAGACAAACCACTTGTGTATATCCATATTGATTCCTCCAATGATGGCTTTGCTGATCTCTCAAGTTTAACATCACTCTGGGTCTGGATGACTTATCATGATGAAGTATGATGTTGTAAATTCTTATTGATTAAATACTCATACCATATATTGCTTATATGAAAATCCTTTCATTTTCTATATGTTGATATTTGAATTGTTTTGATGGTTCAGTGTAAATATAAAAATTCAAAATGAATTTCCTTATGCTGAAAAACAGAACCCAGCGCATTTTCAATTATATTTCCAGTGATATATTTGTGTTTGCGAAATAAATACGTAAATGAAAAATAAATGTATAAATATGTATGCCATACAGACTAATAGAAATGAAATCAAAGTAACCAGTTTCCAACTGCATTCAATAGTCAACAAGGAGAAAGTTATTAAAAGATACTGAGAAAGTGTGAAGTTGATCAGTGATTGCACACTTAAAATTAATCATTACCTTGAAAGTAATACATAAATTAGGCTGTGATGGCTCTCTTTGCAGTAACTACCCGCAGAGGCAATGAATTATCACACACCGGCTGAATTGACTGGGCCATCCACTGTTTATTGAGAACTTAGCTCTCTATAGAAACTTTTCTAAAGGAGGTAAAAGCTACATAAATCTAGATTCTGATTGGTCGTCTAAATATTCAATCATCGAAGCCAATCTCCAACAGTATTCGTTGTAACACCGTGGGTATCGTGTTCTAGAGCGAGGTTCCGCGCTAAATTGTTTCATTTGCTTTGATTTACTTCCGATTTGGCGAATGAGGTGTCGTTTTGACAAACTCTTGTTAGTAATATACGCCTATGTTCATTGGCTTCTCTATTTCTTGTTCTCAGATTAGCGTTGATCAAAAATGTTTATTTGACTGGGTGCGTCTTGGTCATTCATCATTCAACATGATATTGTGTCGATAAGGTTTTCCAATGTGAATAAATATTCATTATCCTTACAATTAGGCAATTCCTGCATACGGCGAGCATTTGATTTCGATTTACCATGCACTATAATATAGTCTATTCAATCATCAGATGACGAGGCTCTAGCTGTGCTTTGGCGTCAGTTTGCTGGACACCACGTGGCAAATGTTGCAGCTCATCATGATGCCTGATGTAGCCGAAGAAATGTCATTCTCTGGACTAGGAGGAGCTCGTCAGCAGACGGAAATCTCTTTTAAGGAGCATCCCTGTCAGTTAAGATAAGGATCGTGTAAGCTCACACACACTTTTTTGTTCAGTTACTTATATCATATATAGCCTTTTCGATTTAATGTGAATAAAATAATTGAATGTAGGTATATTTTTGTGACAACGACAGGCAGATTGATGGTAACATTTGAAAACAAAACGTAATAACATTACAGTACGAATCATTGGTAATTCAATGCTGTCATAAATGAAAATACGTTATGTTTTCGTTCGGGCATTGATTATTTTTCAATTTATTTGATCATAGTATAAATATCGGTTATTTTCATTACATAGATATCAGTCCTAAATGTTCTGTTAAAATTCCTTTGTTTTATCAGTACAAAATCATTTGATTTAGATTTGACCGCCCAAATGTATTCAAAGTTGCCTTTAAAAAATTATCATTAACTTTACACCCCAATTGGGTTTTAGGGTACTGATATCAAGTGTTGTTTGTGTTTTGAGTAAGGTTAGTCGAATTGGCGTTCCCTGGATAGAGTCGTAGCCAGAGGGGGAAATGCGTTCACAACGAGCAAAGTTACTCTGGCTTGCTCTGATACTACTGTTGCAGGAACACAGTCAGTCGGTAAATGGGTAATTTATTTCATCAAGTTTTCACTTGCACAGTTCAAATAACTGATGCATTCAAATTCATTAAATGCATTAGCTGCAGTCAGCTAAAGTGTAGGCAGATAGGAAGTAAAAGACGCAGCCATCCGAGGTCCTGCGATTGGGCTGGCTCCAAGAAACGACAGGAAAATAAATCTTTGTTGAACATCTGTTTTGTTTTAACACCAATGTAAATCAATGGCGATTTGGAATGTCTATTTAATGTGGGACTTACGATCGTAATTGTTTCGTTTTCTATGATGAATAAGATGATTTACGTGCTCTTTACTGTAACATTCATCAGTATTGCAGCTTTTTTTCCTAATAACAATACATTGTTACTTAGTACAATAGGCCAGACCCTGTAAATCTGTAATACTAATCTGTTCAATTATTACAAATTTTAAGAAACACACGAAATATATTGACAGTATTCAACAAATTCGTTGCATTTTAATCAGTATTTCGGCTATTTTTGAGCGCTTTTTAAATATGCTGTAATTAGACAGATTCGTTTCACAAGGTGTGGCCTAATGTTATCGGGAGCAATTCGCAATTTGCGGGGAAAATCGTTGCACTTATCATGAAACTTTCGTATTAGAGTGGTTAAAGTGGCTATTTTACCATAGAAATAAGACACAGGCGAACGTAGACCCAACAATAAATAATGATTAAATCTACCGGTAAATCCTGATTATAATTTACCGTTGGTCCAATGGTAAAAAGCGGTTAAAATCCAATGGTAAATTCCGATTAAAATTTACCATCTCTCTGACGTTAAATTATTACCAGTAATTAACGGGTTCTTATCGTCGGACATCGTCCAAAACTAACGATAATTACCGGTAATTTACCGGTAATCCGACGAAAATATAAAACATTCCGGACACTAATTGCGACGATATATTATCGGCTTATCGAAAGAAAAGAAACTATAATTACCGGTTAATTCAGACGAAAATTANTTTTGGGGAATAAACTTCTCTAGCATATCAAAACTCTCAAACTATTAAAGAATTCCTGGCTTACGTGCCACGCCATTTCGCATCTCCGTCTCAGAGAATCACGTATTGTAAAATTTTGTTGTAAGGTCAAACTAAACGATCGACCGGTTGCCTTAAATCTCCTTACTGCTACTTTGAGGTCAGCATTCTAGCATTCTTATTCTAGCTGATTTGGTTCATTTCCCTACTATCCCTATTGCAAAGACCTCACACTTAGTCGGTAAAGCGAAGTCGATTATGAAACCATAATTAGGTTAATTTGTTATCTATGCGTAGAAATTTTGTAGCTATTTGTTACTCATGGGTGATATCAATCCATCACCGTGTCTCTATTTTATCACATGCACCCATGTCCGTATGATTTTATGGAGAATACCGAGAAGATAAAAAACTTAAGATATATTTTGTAGTTTTTTATAGACTGTTACTTGATTTTCCAGAAAATTCTGTTAGAAAATTAAAAATTAGCTAATTTTTACGTTTGCTCTGTCGTTTCCCTTTTTCTTTCTTAATCATTTCATTCGATTAAATTGAGCAATACAGCCGTCAGTCCGATGTAGCAGTACGAAAGTTTTTTATTAACATTGTTTTTAACTTTATGTTCTATATCGGTACGCCAATTTGGCGACGGAAGCAAACCTTTAGTCACGACGATTACATTCACTTCATGCTCAGCGACCAGGAAGCTTTAATCAGAAATAATTCGATATTTCAGCTAATAAATTTATTACACTAGTTCAGAGATGCAAAAGGAGATTTAGGGCTATTCCAGTGAGCGTTGCACGTGTCTGCATCCCAAAATGTAAAAGAGAAATGATAAAAATATGCAATGTTATCACACGATTCGTGAACAAGTTATCTTACTATCCGAACAAATTATCTCCCTAACAAGCTTTATAATTCATTTTGAGGGTATGTTTGTTGACATATTTTTGGATGTGCGTGTTGTGCGGTGTTTTTTATAAATTACTTTTGGCTAGCCTAACCTTTTCTCGTTACTTGAAAAGAATTTTTGGCAATGTTTCAGGAGAGCGTTTCGTGTCTTTTCTTCTTGCGTTATGACTTATAGCGAAGGATTTCCAAGGCATTCGCTTGTCATATTTGAAGTATTTATAAGCCTTCAGTCCTATTACCATAGATAAAATAGCCAAGATAATATATTCTGATTGTTTCTCTCAAAATCATATTTAATTTCTGACACGGTATTGTAGACCTGGTTTGGCTTGTCTATCAATTTAGGACATTAATAATAAGAACTTTCTAAAATCCAATTTGTTGTAAGACATTTCATGTGTCGGTAGATGGATCCGAACTTCTTAGATAAGATTCTTTTTCTTCATTTCGTTTCGTAGGCGAACTGCTCGACTCGAGTAGGACTACGCTACTCTTCTGCCCCGCGTTGGTAACGTCAAATTCATTTCAATGTTCTAGGTGCATCCCGTGACTCAGATAATAATGTCCCTTTTTACACGGTTTACATAATAACTCATTGTACTCTGTCAATTTGTTTTTACGTTAGTGTTTAATTTTGTGGTCATATAGAGGTTTTTATACTGTATATTCATTTCAATTAACTGTCATCAATTTTTGTGGTTGTTTATCCTTGCTTATTATACTATTAATTTTAGTCATGAAATTCCTCAAAGAAATTGGTTATCAAGAGTCCTTCACCCAATTAGCCATCACGAACGTAGGGCTAGATTTTGCCCTGACGTCTTGTATCAACGTATTTGGAAATAAACGGTTCTTCATTCTGTCTTTCTTTCTTTGATTTTCTCTAATCCACTCTGCTTCCAAAATTACGACATCCGAAGCTACGACAAGAAGATATCACAGCCCCACGCCATTGCGGGGTCTCCCTGTGCTTTTTGGTAAAAACCTGACTGGCAACAAGAAATGGTTCTCGTATGTAGGATCAACGAACGAACGCTCACCCGAATTCTGAATTGACTCAAATGAGGGTTCGCCAAACTCGTTTACCCGCTGCCAAAACAAATTTATTCAGTTTTGGTGTCTTCGTACAATCGTCATCGCCTCATATCATTCCTCGGCAACATTAACGATAGCAGGGCAGCCAGCAATTGTGATTGGTCGCAGCATGTAGTAAAAGAATTTCGAAAGATAATGGTTCATGGAGACGCGTGTCCATTTTGATGAGTTTCTTAGAGGGTGTGGTATTACGTTTTCGGGACACCTTTCCATATCAATACTCATCTATCGCTGTTGGTACATATTGACTTGTACCCATATTTTAAACGAAAATTATGAATACTACTCAAGCACACTCAAGACTTGGTTTTGTGTCGCACACAAAGAAATCAAATCATGTATATCACGCTACCAAAATGCAATGTCTGTCTGTGATTTTAGCCACGTTTAAACCATTCAGTAATAGCAATTTTCGTCTCATTCAAGTGAACTAATTTGCGCCTTGGTATGTGTAAAATATTATTTCACATAAATAACAATTAACTCTGATTGGAAAAGAGCAAATGAGCTTCAAGTGTCTTCTTTATAAGCACGTTTGGAAAAGAGTTAACACTTTGCACTTGCATCGAACTTTACAGTCATTCTCACTGATCAATTTCCATTCCCTACGGTTCCTAATTTCCATTCTATTTTATTACGGTGCTCTAACAACTGAGCTGAAATCAACGAACGTGACCTCGCAGTAAGCAATTGTTGCTGAAATCATCTGTCAGTGGCGGGTGAAGAAAATGGCTGGTCTACGTCTAAGTTACCCTGCTGATGACTTTTTCGATGGTAAAATAGAAAAGATGGTGTCGCCCTTTACTGATATTATAAGAGAAATTCATCCATTACTGATATACGAGAAATTGACCCTATACTGACATTTTACAAAAAAAACTGATTTTTAGGCGCCCTGAGTTATGTGATATGCATATATTTCAGGAAAAGGCATCAAAACTTTAATTACAATATTATCATGATGAAATAAAACAAATACATAGTGATCACCGAGCATCTGGTTATTTTGGTCTTGATTCGTTTGTTAATGTAATCGCCCACTTTCTCAATTACCCTCATGATACAGTCGTCTATGGGGCGGGTGAGATTTTAAATTGTCACAAGTGGCCTTAGTAGCTTTCTAGCAGCTGTCGTCAGATATACGTCGCTCTAACACGTTGGTACATGTCAGCTTTGATCTGACTCCACAAGTTTTCATCACACTCACAGTTGAGGTCGGGCGATGAGGGAAGCCATTTTAAAAACAATGGACATTGATATTTTCCAACCTGATAATTCTATCGCAAATTTTCATTCGAGCCGGTGCATTATCATGTATGGAAGGTATTTTGATTTGAATTACATTCTTTGTGACTGATATCTCTGAAGTTAGTCGTCAAAAATTCGACGCATATCCGAGAATTTAATGTAACTTTTCTCACGAAGTCAAAACTGGCCAACCTTTTTCTCATTTATAATTTCTGCCTAAAACATTCCTCCTGTTGTCCCCTGAGTTTATCTAAAATTGATTCATTTGAAGAATTTAACCTTTCAATGACACATGTGTTCCATCTAGTGAAGGGCGTTCTCATCCGGGAAAATTCCCTTGGCGAGTCACCCATCATGAAATTTCTAACTTATAAAATTCTTTCGCCTTACCTCGCTGCATCATTGAAGGCCTCGCTTTTAGTTTGACAACTTACCTCTGTTTCTTTATAGCGCAACGATGTGTCTGACGACTAACTGCACTAACGTCAGATGTGCGAAAATAGCTTTACTCTGTGCAAAAACATTCCGTAAACGACCACGACAACTTTTCTCATTTTTCGGAGACATCTGTTCTTTATCATTGCCATCTACATTTTCGCGGGTGAAATTTATATTTTCGATGCATTCCATTCTTGCGTTACGCTTCATCTCTTTTGTGGTTTTCGTGGCCACTTTGTTAAGACCGTAACCTATTTTTGTCCATCTGGGTAAACAGTTTTAAAAATTGAAGTGCGGAACGCAATTTAAAACAGAAAATAAGTCATTCTCATGATAGCTTTGGATCCTAAATAGTACGCTTTTATTACACATAACAAAATGCAAAATCTTTGCACGTGCAATTTTAGGACACTTGTGATAATCATTTTAACAAATTGTCTTAAAATATCAGTTATGTGCTACCATCCGTATAACTGCTTGAAGTGCTTTGTACGTTAATTTTCGAATGAATAACGCAATGAATTTTTTGGAACTTACACTCCTATTTTCTTCTAGACTATTTGATATTATTACCAGAGTTGCGGAGTCGGAGGAATAAATTAGCGACTCCGACTCCGACTCCACGTTTTCAGAATTTGGCGACTCCGACTCAACCTTTCCAGAATTTAGCGACTCCAACACTAACTCTACCTTTTCACTATTTATAAGATGAATATATTATTTCTTAATGGTTGCAGGTGTTGCAATCTGTACACATGTTTGTTGTATTCTTTCAAGTAAAATTTAATACATTCAAGTAAAATTTAATTGAAATTTTCAAGTTCAATTTCAAGTGCAAAATTTCAAGTGAAATTTTATTCAAGTTCAATTTAATCCAAGTCAAGTTCAAATTAATCCAAGTCAAATTTAAATTTATCCGACCTTAATTGACATAATTACTCTTTAATTTGAACGTTTTTGCGTTATATATGTATCTATTGGGTGTGATGAGCAAGACAATCGTTTTTCCTTTCAGAAAGGAATACAAAAAATTTCCCCTGGTGTTGCAATGTAAAGACAAGCTGTTGTAAAAATGTGCTAAGTATCCAACATCAGGAGACAGAGCGTGATTCAGATCTTTGACTGGCGTAAAAGATATACAAGTCAATTATAAAAACTTCGTATTATACTACTCATTGAAGTTATTTTAAAATTCTACATTAATGGCAGTATGTATCCATTCGAATATTTATGTTCATCAGGTAATTTCATGTTGCACATACACATAGTATCATAGTATCGAGGATTTATTTACACTCATACAGAGATTTACGTGCGTGAAATTCCACTTTATCACATATTTAAAACTGAAATCAAATACATGCAACTACATATGATTACTATTGGACCACATGCAGATATAATCTTAAAAAATATACTAATGTGATTCACTGAGTACTTATGTACGATTCAGTTAGAATACAATTTTTATGAGTACGTTACGACACATACATTCCCGCATTAGCAATAGAAATGTTGCCATCTCTTCAAATTAATAGGCCATGGCAAATATATCATTTATGTCGATGAAACATTGTAAATTGTTTTTACGAAAATCGTTTGGATGAACAAAAGAAAAGACTTCGTTGCTATGTTTCATTTCAGATTAAATCTACATATCGTCCAATAATAATCTTATGTAGTTGCATGTATATATGATTTCATAAAATAAAGTGGAATTCTACGAATGTAAATATCTATTTTAGTATAAATAAATCCTCGATACTACTATGTGTAACATAAAATTACCTATTGAACATCAATATTTGAATGGATGCATGCTACCATAATGTAGAATTTTAAAACAACTTCAATGAGTAGTATAATACGAAGATTTTGTAATTGACTTGTATCTTTTACGCTGCTCAAACATCTGAATCCCACTCTGCCTCCTGATGCTGAATACTTAGCACATTTTACGACAGCTTGTCTTTAGATTGCAACACTGTCTCGCTCATCACATCCAAAGATACATATTTAACACAAAAAAACGATCAAACAAACGAGTAATAATGTCAATTCTTGACTCAACTTAGGGTTGGATTATTTTGAATTTGACTTGGATTAATTTGACCTTGACTTGGATTAAATTGAACTTCACTTGGATTAATTTGAAGTGAAAAAGGTGTAGTCTTGATAGTTTCGACCCCAGTAAAAAAGTTTTGTGATATTTTTATAATAAAAACTGCAAGCATTTAACGGTTAGGAAAAATATTTACAGTTTCAAGCTATTAAGCATTTAATAATGTTTGTACGTTTTATTATTTTGATAAAATAACTAATAAAGTTTATCATTGATGGCTGCGTGTTAATTGCCTAACGAACATTTGAATTGCAAATTCTTCGCAACTGTAAAATGCTAGTAGGTTTTTTGTCAAAATAAAAAACTGCTTTAGTGGGGTCGGACCTATCTAGACTAGCGCTAACTTTGGCGCGCACGTGGTATCTTACTTTGAGTTTTAAAGTTTCTTTAAGTCCATATAACTCGACAACTAAGAAGCTTTTGGCAGTTTATCGTTCGTGAAAGTCGATTAACTTTGAATTTTTTACCTATGATTGAAGTTGGTCCGCGCAAAAAAAAACACCCTATATGGTGTTGATTATCTATATGATATTCTGCGTGTTCCTCCCTTAGTTAGTTAGTTAGTTAGTTACTTAGTTCGTCCGTTACGCTCTCATCCGAGTTTACGGTGTCATGGATAACGAATGCTGAGTATTCCATTTAAAAGATCGCCTTTACATAGGTTAGAATATGTTATGTTCGAATTTGCTATGTTAGGATTGGTAAGGAAATGTTGACCGAATTTTTCAAAGGTCCACCTAGCTAAATGACGACATCGGTTAAGTTAGGTTAGGATAGGTTAGGTTAGGATAGGATAGATTAAGATATCTTATTTTAGGATAGGTTATGTAAGAATAGGATAGGTTAAGGTGTGTTAGGTTATGATAGATTAGATTATGTTGACGGAATTTTATCATGGGTCCACGGTTTTTTTACGTTTGACATATTATCAGGAACGGTTCGGATAGGATAGGATAGGATAGGCTAGAATATGTTGTGATGGGTTAGGTTAGAAAAGGTCTTGTTGGAATTGGTAAGGCAATGATGACTGAATTCACCTTGTGTAACAATAGCACTGCCCGTGGAATTTTCACAAGTCCTGCTGGTATATAATTATTCTTGTACAATGATAGGCCAAGCGTCTCCTTAAACAAATAAATAAATAAATTGAATGAAGAATTTCCTGTGCAAAATATCTTCTATGTTATTGTAATGTTCAATTCAGTATTGAACAATTAAAAATGGTTGGTCTGTCTTGGTTGGTTGGTCTATCACCTTTTCACGCTTAATGATCGTATCTGTGATACGAGTTAGACCAGTGCACAAGTAAAAGAATATTTTAATCGCCTATTTTGCTATTAGGATGGATTTATTTCTTTATGATTCACATCTGGAAGATTAGTGGAAAGACAATATCGAATCCCATCATTTATGACGGGTCGCATGCACTATTATATGTATATTACTGACAGGCGTCTTCTGAGTAGGCAAAGTAGGCAGTACCCACCCTGAGACGCATAGATAAATATCAACAGTTGTTTCTATTTCTAAGTATGCACCAATCCAACTAAATTATTATAGTTTATTCAATTACTATGCTCAAAATCACAGAAATCAAAATATACATACATGTAGATAAGGTAGGCAATATTTGCACACTGTCTTTTCTTCCCTGTATCTACATGCACTCTGCAGGGTAACAATGCAGAAAAGGTGTCATATCATTGCTCAACACTATGTTATATCTCGGCTATAATGGGAAAAGTTGTTCTCCTTTGGTCGCAGAGGCCTGATGTATCCGGAACGTTTTGTTTATGAATAAAAGCCAATTTTAGCTTCTTTGTGTGTAATATGATAGTGTCTTTTATTCTTGTTTGACTTTTTACTATGTATTTGACACTTTCCTATTTTAATGAGCGCCTATGTTCTTTTCATTTTGTATTTTTGGTGCAATTTGGAACGTTTTCAGCTAGAAAATTTGTACTGTCGTACAAATGCAACAATCATTGCAGCTGAGATAGTGCATTGCTTTTAGTTACTCACAACATGTGTGTGACTAGGTGAATTTTTTGCTAGTGTTGTGTTATTTCTTTCACTGCAACTCGTTTACATTGCATTTTTTTTTCATGTGTCCCAATATTGATTACCTTACAGCATTGCCAAATCTTTCTTAATAAGAAGTAGTTAATTATATAATGCTGAGAAGTTGATACTATTCCAGTTAAAATTAAACGTTTAAATGAAATGTTGAAATGCAACATACCTCTTGCATAACCAAACAATATTCAAGGCATAACTTTAGAAATGAGCAGAAATTTTTCTTATTAATACATGTTAACTTGACCTAAAGACAAGGAAGTAAACAAAACACAGAGATCAATTTTAAGTACATAGGTCCATAGGTTGCTGAAAAAAATCAACTAATATTCCAGTTGTTTACATCAGAATAAGCTTATTGAATTTTCATTCTGAATAGCGATAACATAACCTGAGAACTAGAAGTTTTTATGTTTTAGACCATGGCTTCAGGTTATTGCAACGACGATTCATTATCAGTATATCAAAACCTTAAGACCAGAAATATTTATGATCACAACATAACTTTAGGTTTCTGCAATGGCTAGTCATTATCAATCAATACATCAGAGCATAATTAAAAAATAGACTAGAAAATATCGTTATAAGGAACCACTGATATAGAATATAGACATTAAGAGCGGACAGTGGTACCACTCTTTACGTGAGCACAGTGTATTGGGTACAGCAGCTGAGCTGTTCTGCAAGTAACTTGCAAAACATTTGCTACTAGTTTCTGCATCCTATGTATTAATTGAAGGGGAAATGAACGAAACAAAAATAAACAGAAAAAATATGCGAGGCTTTCAATTACTATTTCCGGATTTTTAACGGTAAAATATGCATTATTGCTCCTGAACGAAAATTATATTTCGCACTCGTATGTATCTCATATATATGTGTGCAGACCCACAATGACTGGATATTAATGCCAGTATTAGGTATTAGGTATAAATACGCTGTTTCGAACCTCGAACAAAATAATCAACAGAAACATAGCTTATTTTTAACCTATTAGCAAAGTATTTTAACTGATTTTTTTAATTTCGGTTTTAAACAATTATAAATCATTTTAAGCAAAAATTAGAATCGAACACACCAAAAAATAGCGACTCCAAATTCGACTCCATCACATTCAGAAAAGCGACTCCGACTCCACCCTAAAACATGCGACTCGGGCGACTCCGACTTTGCAATCCTGATTATTACTCAAGATAAAATTTTACCATGACATGCGTTGGTTAAATTTCACTTTGATAACTTGGCAAATTGTATTCACGAGTAATTTCTTCTATCATATTACGCCCTTATCTATTTCCCATAACTTTAAATTTAGGAAACAAGACGTCTTACATAACTGATCATGAACACTCTGTTGCAGATGGCGGAAGACGGACGAAAAAGTTCACCTGCAACCGCCGTTACTTGTGGTCTTTGGAGGAGCTTCAGGATCACTCAAGCGCTCCAGGTGCTGGCAACAATCTTATGTTTCTGCTTGTGTATGCATTATTGGAAGTTATACAGCGATGCATACACTTTCATAAAAGTTTTCGATGAGAAGATAAAACATGGATCCTTTCCAGAAATTCGAATCTGCCCTTTATCACCTTTAAATCCGGTTAAACTTGCTCGAGCTGGGAAGTATTTTCCTCTCCAGTTTATCGCTGATAAAGCCTACGATGATAAAGTGTTACCTCTGATAGAAAGACATGCTACAGCAGCGAATATGCCTTTGATAGAATTGCTCTCAATTGCTGAATGGGATTTGTCAGATTTAATTGAAGAACTTAATATTGATGGGCAGGCTGTTAAACTTTCTTCGAAAAAATTACATGTAAAAAAATCTTACAGTGTTTTGGGTTTATGTTTCTCACTGGGTCATTTATACGTTAAGAATCATTCTGTCCCAATTGAATTAAAATTCAGGGTCCCTTTTCCTCAGAAAAATGAAAATTCGGCTTGGAATTTGACCACTTTGCATTTGGAGGACATGAAATCAGCTGAAAAAGATGAACTGAAGTTAATTCGACAAATTTCCATTGTTCTGATTTCAACTTCTTGGTACTATTATGATTATGTTTTTGACAGAGCCATTAATCAATTATTGTTCACAGATGAGCTGATTTACCTACATCCGCTTGTGAACCTGACGCATTACAGGGTCGAGCTCTTGGGTGGAACAAGAACCAGAGAGCGTATCAGTGCTTGCCACCAAAGAATTACCGAAAAGTATTTGAATCCAAGATGCTTGGGAATGAATGAACGAAATTTACACATCCCTCTTTCCAGTTTTTGCACCTCTATTCAATATCGACGAATTCCATCATTTTTAAATTTTTCAGAGTGTGATGCAAAAACGACAGAAAACTATTGGAAAGTTAAGATAACGAGAAAACCGAGCAACAGCTCTTGGGACACCCTGAAACTTCAGCTGACGAGTCGTGAAGTCAAAGTGTTTAAACAAGTCAAATCGTACACTTTTTCAAAATTTGTACTTGATGTAGGTAACATATTAGGCTTAGTACTAGGAATAAATTTGATATCAATCAGGTTTCCAAAAAACTTAAAAGTTATTTTTCAGCACGATATTTTGTTGAAAAAGCTGCTTGAAATAGTACAAATTATTGCCTCACAACTAACCCTAGTCAGGTTGTGCTATCAGCTATTTTTGTGTGAAGTTTTCTGTCTTCATGCGTTAGTTTTATGCCAAGATTTCTTTACTCAGAACCCGGAGATGGGCGTTTCTTATTATACTGAAAAAGGCTCAGCAAAATGTCATTCTGCAAATAACGTTTCCGATCAGGAAGACATAACGCCGTGGCTGGCGGCGGTGTCTGCATCGGACGCTTTCCACTGCAGGTTTACGAGCAAGTCAGCAGTCGTACAATGTGTGCTCGAGGAGTTTGTTCAACACAGCCCGTACTTCTTAGGGTTGCCGGAGTGCGACACTGAGTCAGTGCGACCGCTGTCCGTCAATCATATCCTTCACATGGACGCACTTAAAGTTGTGCAAAATTTCAATTTGAATGAAGCTCTAGAACGATGTAGAATGGCGTCAATGACCTCAAACGTTCTGATGACACAGGACAACCAGACTCTAAATAGAGGATGTTTGATTCCTAGTTTATCAGTTTATTGGAGCACCACTGGTGTTCTTTTCTGCTGTTACATGTGTGGATTATTGGGTTTGTATTTCGGCATTTCTTTTTTGGGAATTTGGAATGCAGTGAGCAGAGTGATACCAGCAAGATTTGTTAATATTTTGGTTTCGGTGTGCAATATTTACAACAGATTTAAAGTAATCTTTCCGGGGATATGTGTATTTGCAATTGGTGCATTTATTGGTTTACAAATTAGACAGAACGTTGTTTCTCATCCAACTCTTGCCAACAAGTTGAAGTTTGGAGGATCTGCTGCCGAAATTCCACTTTCGATTTCGGTGTGCCCGTACCCTCAATACGACCTGAGTTGTTTGAACACCAACAACGATTCCGTTGTCAATGTTGGCAACATGGTTTGCGCGCCCTCCTCAAACACCTGCGGTGAAGAGAACTTTGTGGTTAAACATTCGATACACAATTTCTTCAATTGTCAACACACTCAGTTTAAATTCTCGACCAAATTGAGCTTAGGTCTGCAGGGTTGGTGTGTAACATGTGAAGGGATAATCGGAAATAATAGTTATGGCCCAGGAGCTGAGCTTGGCCGAATTCAGCAAACTAAACCTTTCCCTAAAGACTACCAACCGGACAATCTTACATTTGTTGTCAACAAAGCTGGAGAACCCGTAGCGTGGGATGGCCAAATTAATTTTAATTTCGGAACTAAGTCTAACAAGTTGATTGAGATTGAACGTACAACAGAACATTCGGGTTTCGGATTTCACCCCTCCGACACTCATTTGAAGTGTCAAAATGCTTGTTTCTCGGAGGAAATGACAAAATTAAAATATTGTCTGGAAGTTCAGAATTTTTCTACTGCCCCTATAATGCATCATATGCAAATGAAAGGGAGACAAGAAAACTTGAAAGCAATGCAGAAATATTGCGAAATAATATGTCGTCATGCACGATATACGACATTCAAAGGATTGAGGTACGATAATTTTAAAAACTTCTTGACGAAATCTGGTATACGAATTTTCATGTCAACCACTAATGTTTCGTGGGAGGACGTCTCGTTTGAAGTATTGACTACAGGAAACGCAAAAGAGGAGATAGTTATTGAAGATGCTTATGCGATTGAACAACTGGCGAGTGATATGGCTGGAGTAGCAACAATAGTATTTGGTGTGTCAGTTCTGTCAATATTGAGAACCTTATTGTCTTGTATGTGCTAATTTAGTACAATTATTATCCAATATTTAGACTGCATTAGACATTTGAACTTCTCCATAAAACAGCTATACCATAAGTATCTTTGTTTTTCAAAAGTCGAAAACAAACAAAGTTTGGAACTCATCTAAGGAAACGGAATGAGCTTTCTCTTATGAGAAAAGTTAAGCACTAATCTAAAATCCAGCTTAATACAACTGATAATTTAGGTCGAGAATGCTCCCGAAGGGTGAAACTCATTACATTACGATTTTTTTTCAGAAAAATTGAAGAATACGATTACTAGTAATGAGTAGCAATATTACTCATGTCTCATGGAAATTACCTGCTATTGTAAGTGATATTTTTTCTCGATCCAATAACTTCTACATTGCTGTTTCAGATTGCCTGCCTGTGTCACGGCTTTGTTGTCGTGTTCTATTGCCTCCAACAGGTATCACTCATCGTCGGTGTCGCAGCCATGTATGTTAAAAAGTAGATAATATCCAATCATGACTCATATTCAAAAGTTTTCATTTAATTTAAATGTTTCATTTTTATTGAGATATTGATTTATGAATTTTGTGGTTCAGCGCAGTAATAAAATTTTCATGCATGCAACGTCGGTTGCGCTCCGTTTGTCGTAGCATGTACACTGCGTGTCAAATTATGAACGAGATAAAAAATTTTTAATTATTTCAGAAGCCATTTGATAAAATTGCTTGGAAATTTTTTGGAATATTGAAAATACTATTCCGCTTTTACAGTTAACAAATAAAAGGATTCAAACCAGAATAAGTGCATAATATGACACATATTACGAATATCTGATGATCTTAGGGCGCCAAATTATTAACGAGGTTTAGAAAAAACACAATAAACCAGTACCTTTTTTACTGTTATGATTTTCCTGGATAAAAATACCTCACAAACATCAAACGAACTAGGAAAAATGCTGAGGACACAATAACTGCATTTCAAATTTCTACCTTTATATTATTAGTATGAGATATCCATTTCTTCCTTAGAAATGACCTGAAGAAGTTGCTGATCCATATAATTCGTTAAAGTTGTGATTTCAGCAGCGGTTATTTCCTATGATATCACATCAAGCGCGTCCCACAACTCGTTTCTGTCTTTGAATTGGCGTCCATTTGCGTTAAGTTGTCGCTTCATGATGCTCCACAGGTACTCTATTGAATTTAATTCTGGGGAATTCGCGGAGCACTCCATCTTTCGAAGCCCAGAGAACCCCAGTTGTTGCAGATACTCCTTGGTTTTGTTTGCTGCATGTGAGAGAGCATTATCCTGCATTAATTAAAACAATGCTTCTTCTGAACGTCAACCCTTGTTTCTTCAGCCATGGCTCAAATAGCTCCTTCAGAAAAGCTATGTAAGCATCCGATGTCATTTTCACGCCTTCTGGGACTCTCCATGGACCAACTAAGGTACCTCCGACAATCCCAGCCCAAATCATGATCCCACCACCACCTTGTGGGCGCCTCAAACGCTGATGGCGATCTCGTCCATCCAAGACCCATCCCTTGATCCAGGCATCCGGACCATCAAGAGTGACACGCACTTCATCCGTGAGCAAAACTTTGGAAAAGACTTTCTTCAAGTTGTCCTCTGCCCACTTGAATCGATTTTGTACATGATGTTGCTTCAATGGCGTCTTAGACACAGGCTTAACTGATTTTGCTACTTCCTTCAGGCGGCGACTTCGAGTACTTTTAGAGACATTTTTAATCTGGCTTGTTCAAGAATTTCTCTACTTGTCATTCCAGGATTCTTATCAACCTCACGTTTATAATGTGTAGCAGAGAACGGCGTGAAACAACTCTTGCTTTACCTTTATCAGCCCTTTTCCGTCTTTTCGCAGGGGCCCTGACAAAGTTCTTCCCACTTTGATGGTATCTTCCTATCATTTTCGATATTTCGAGAGTAGTTTTCCTTTTCGCTAATTGCGCGGTTATACTACCCTTTTCTGAATTGGTTTAACCACCTTTACCACCCGTTATAAAGTCGAAACAGATCACCTCGTTATTAATTTGGCCCACCTTGAAAACCGTGGATTCAGTAAATATGGTGTCAAGTTGTTTGCACTGCGCAAAACAGTACTACTTTTTTACAGTGCGTGCATGTTAATGTTGCCAACGTTCCCTGTAAATTTTATCAGTAAATATCTCTGTTTTTCTGAAATAATTTGAAAAATGTTCTCTCGTTAATAATTTGACACGCCGTGTAAACAAACCATTATTTTTTTGAGGCTGTCATAATTTGGAAAAATAATCTTATACCCACTGTAATTTTTGTTGCTCATTTGCATTTGCAAAGTATTTTAAAAATAAATTGCACCAATATGCATTTTTTATCAATGAAAACATTGTGTTTTAACTATAGTCGATCAAATATTATGTGATCATCCAACGCTGATGTATGCATAAAGTTGATGTATGGTCAATGGTTTGCACTCACATTGCTCACATTTGAGGTTTCTTTTACAAAAATGTTTTCTTTTCAAACATAGAATTCTTAAAACAGAACTCAATTTCCTAGACAGCTTCGGCGAGACCCTTGTATAGAGCACAAGGAATAGACCAAACTTAGCTGTCAAAATTAATCAATAATACTTGGTATGATTTTCGCTCATGGCGCTCACCTCCCGATGTGTTGAAACAGATTGAAATTGTGGATGATGAGAAAACTTTTATTCATTAAGTCCAATCACATCGATTAATAGTATCCTAAACACGAATTCTCTGTCACACAAGCGTTCACTTTTTTTGCTGTCGCTATTTATTGGATTGTAGAAGAAATAACAATTCATGTTTTTTGCCCTGGCCGTAGAAGAAGAGAATAGTTTAAGGTTGAATGATTGCAAAAGATTCAATCGATAGGCACTCTTGTTTATGCGTCGGAAATAAATTCTAGTCATGCGATGAGAAGTTAATTCCTTTTGAACAATTATTGTATGCAAGCGAATAACAGAAACATTTCCCAATATCTCAATCGTTGCCTGATTCTTTGTGTTTCATATGAAAATAGCAATTGTAATTCCGCATTGGAATCAAATTATAGGCAACTACGAGAGATAGAAAAGTTAACATCTTAGACTAGTCTGGTGAATGGCCTAATGCTGCACGAACTGCGCAGTAGCACCCTGCCTACTCGCTAAGCTCAGGTAGCAGTACAAACACAGCAAATCTCCAAATTGTGAAATTTAGCATCAAAGTCTTCATTCAACTTATGTCGCTCCAAGTGATTTTCATTTAAATAAGTATTTTTTGCACTACATGATCAGTAAACGATTCCTTGGTAAGGGCGATGCGATGGAAACATTTAACCTGCTTCTTATCAACGAATGACTTTTTGTTGATGATAGATCTAAGAATACAGTATAGGGCACATACATGTCCACGAGATATTGTGCACAACATCATTATTTGCAGTTTTTAAAACAGCTGAAAAAAATTCAGTGTTTCAATTATCACAACTTGTTGCGCTTCAATGAAAAAGACGAGAGAATCTCGAAGATAAGAAAATGCGGAAAGAAGAAATACAGATACAATGCTTCGTATACTCGAACTTTAACTACAAAAAAATCCTATTTCCAAGTCACATCGGGTTGTCGACGGAAAAAATCTAGTTCTACGACGTAACTATGAAACGATTCAATTTATTATGTGGAGCATGATTAGCCAGGGAGAAAAAATTTTAACTGGAGTAACTATTCTGAAGAAAATAATACCAATTTAATTTATCAATGACCATTATTTGCAAATGATTGAAGAAACATACATAAGAAAAAAGAAGCTCAATAGAACTGTGACCCCCTTAAAATTACCGTTGGTATTCATGAGATGTCCGCATACATAGTTTGATGCGTATCATGGCATTTGAAACAAGAAATATGAGTGGTGGTTCGAAATAAGGAGCAAGAGTTCACATATTTAAACTGTGGTAAACATGATGAAACTCCTGGCAACGACAAAGTTGATTAAATTGAAAGTCAAGTTGACACAGACAACGCTTCCAGAGTAGGATGGAATGTATTTCTTAAAGCATGAGTCGCTGTGTTATCCCTATCTTACTCGTCCTGGTGTCGTACGTGCTTCACTCTCAGACACAAAGTTTGGTCCCTTTGTCTATTAAGACATTCACCGGAAGATATTCACTCGGGACCAAACTAAGCGTACGTTTGAGGGTCAGTACCAAACACCAACACCACATTGTATTACAGAATTAAGAGAGTAAAATTTACTTAGTCGAAAGTTGTGTTCGTTAAAAAAACGGTAAAAGGTGCCGTTAATTCGATTTTTGAGCCCACAATAGGGAATATTGAACCATTCGTTCCAGTGCAAAATAATTACACGATAACCACATGTTCAGTTGTAACACGTGACTCAAATTCTGTACACTCATTTACGGGTCAAAGGTCACCACACTGCATCAGCTTAGCAGAGGTATAAATGAAATTTATGGCGGGACAAAGAAGTGAGTGGGAGAGTCTGAGAAGTCATCAAAAGTACTTAAAATGGAGAGAAATTGTCATCTATAAGTTATGTGAGAACATTCTGAAAGTTCAACCCAAACATTTGAAGAACCTCCGGGAAGGAACATTAAATACCTCGTAGAAGGAAGTTCAGATGATGAAAATTTGCATGACGATTGGCGGTGTGAAAATCAAACCGGGAAAAACGAAGTTAAGAGGCGAAAAGTGCGGTTTGTAGAATGGACAAAATTATGTGCGCTAAAGAGAAACTTCTGCAAACGTACACTAACCTGTGGTTAGGGAGCAGAGCCGATGCATGTTAGACAGAAGAGACAGGGAAAAAAATGTTTGACGAATTAACTTAGTTTGGAACAAAACCACACGAAAGATATAAACAATTGGACTAAAAAAATCTGGGAAAGTAAAACCTAAGACAGATGTTTTACCTTAGAATAGTACTTATTGATTTTCGTTTCGGGAAACGTAATCTACATAAAAACAGAATAATCAAGGAGGGTAAAAACATCATTCATGAAGTCTTCTTTATAAAAATAGAGCTTTCGAGTAAAAACTATACTCATCTTCAGCATCTGGAACAACAATAAACATTCACAAATTATAGCAGCAGGG
>JACJUY010010208.1:0-21003 GCA_014220935.1 Platorchestia sp. MABIK
AGTGCAGTTAGCGACTAAGCCGATAATCTCCTGAACTGGCACGTGCCCGCTCTGGTGTCGGGGGTCGGCTATGTAAAGAAAGGCTGGCGGGTGCTACTATAGCGTAAGGTCTACCGCCATATATCGCCTACCCAGGGGCAGTTTGAAACAAATTGTTTATCGCTAAATTAAATGTATGAAAATGAGTAATATTTATTAGTAACCTATCCTAACCTAACCTCACGCTATAGTACTAGCTGGAGGTAGATCTCATGCTATTGTGTGGTAGACCTCACGCTACTGCAGGAACGGCTGACGTCGTGCGTGTTCCGTGTGCTGTATAGTCTCCTTGGGTGTGGTAGTTTGGATCCTAGGCGCGTCTCGAAAGACCTGCATTTGAGTTCCTGTAGAAGAGAAGTGTATAGCAGGTAACTTGCGTTTGAATGAATGGGCGTTGGACACAGAAGAAGATGAAAAGACTTGGGAGTGAGAGAGTGGTGTCGTTCGCGTGTTAAAGTGAGTTCTAGACTGCCCCAAAAGCCTCCAAAAGCCTCCATTTTTCAAATGAGAGTGCAAATTTCGTTGTTTTGTCAATAGTCATCATAATTGTAAATTAACTGCTATGTTTTCTGTTCCTTGTTTCTAACTTCAGCTTAACATTGTGAAAACTTAAAATCTAAGTCAGAACCCTACTTTTCACCCTTTCTACTCATCTCGACCTTAATCGCATCTTTTTTTCTGTATTCTCCTCAGTTTCAGTTTGACATGAAAACTTGAATGAATATAACTTATCTCTGAGGCTCCTTTCAGGAGCACTATCCAAAATAGGAATACAGATTTTTCTAGAAAATTAACATGTGGTCTTGCCTTGAGCTAATAGAATTAGCTGCTTAATTATCTGCCTGCAAGGCAGCAGAAGGCCAGTTCATTTCCGCTCAGAAGAAAATTCCCATGATTCACTGGCATGCAGTTATTGTGAAATATATCACACTCTTTAATCTCGACTTTCTTCACTCTATGAAAAGCATAAGGAAATTTTAACGCATGTTATAATTTCGCTATGAAACGTTGCAAAAAAATCAGCGCACAGCAAGTTTTTCTCACGTGATTGAAAGAAGATGCTGGGAGCTTCATTACAATAAAAATTCATTATACATTTCGTTACTACACAAAAGTTTTTCAGAATGTTGTGAGAGATCAAATCAAGCGGGAATGTATGAAATATAATAGGCCGCAAGCTACTCTGGAATGCAAAATCAGACATGTGAAAATTAGCCCGAAAATAGACTTAAAAAAGGAAATGAAACGAGAAATTTTAATCGCTTGTTTATACACATTTATAAGGATATGTTCATTTCCTATACTAAACACAAACACAACATGTACAGGGCGACCCCCAAAAAACGGAAATTTTTGAAGTGCGTATTGGCAGACATCAGCTAGCGGCAGCATTGAAAGAGTGACCTACAGCAAGTAAACACTCTACCATTTTATTAGCCATGGATCAGTGAAACGGGCAACAGCGTACGTTATCATAAAAATGTTTAGTAAAAACGATGAAAGTTTGACAGCTGCGCAGAGGGAATTCCGACGTTTTCCCACTTTGGACGTCATGGTGCTGTTCCATCAAAACACGAGATAAAATGTTGGATTAATAACTTTGAAAAGACTGGATCTGCCCTAAGGGAGAAACGAACAGGACGACCAAGAATTTTCACACGTTCAAGAAACCTGGTTTCAACAGGACAGAGCGACAACACACACTGCGCGGCAATCATTGGAGACTGTGCGAGAATTATTGTTAGGTAACCGCGCGATCTCAAGATTCGTCAGCGTTTCCTGGCCCCTTAGATCTCCAGATTTGTTCGCGTGTGATTTTTCTTGCGGGGCTATCTCAATTGTAAAGTGTACGCGACACGACCAAGAATTCTGAACGATTTAAAACAGAGAACAGGAAGGAATTCGCATTGTCTCAGCTGAGATGTTGCAGCGATCAGGGAAGAATCTCAAAAGCAGATGTTAAGAATGCATTCCTACAGGAAGACGCCATCTACGAGACATCATTTTTAATAAGGGAAAATTTCATCACTGTTTCTTAAATGACATGTTTTAAGGTTTAATTACTATGAATGAAATATTTGTCTTCAATCACTCTTGGTTTAATTAGATAGTTAAAAAGTTTTTGTTTCTGGTCAACCATTTTTAAAATTGAAGTAAAGTGACTTTATTTGAAATGATCGTTTTTCCAACGCTTGAAGCATGTCAGACATGTGAGAGTTTTTTTTTACTTTCCCCTCAGGGGTTATACAACTATTGTATCTATGGGAATTAACACTCCCAGGAGGAAAACGTGTGAGGGCCCGAGCTGAGAGTTAGGTAGGCTTTCCTTTGTTGAAAAAAAATGTTTTTTGTTATGTTAAGGACCATCTTTTTTCGGTTCACTGCTGTCCTGTTTTTCAGCACCTACGTACTTTCTTCTTTAAATCTTTTTTGTTTCATGAAACTCTTTCTCAACTTACTTTTTCTATGCCCCTTCTACATAGATTCCGCATTTCCTTATCTCCATACTAAATGGCGCCTTCCTCCTTCCTCTCTTCGAAACGATTTGTTTTGGCGGTTGGGGAGGCTTAAACTAACATACAATCTAATCTTTTTCACTTCGCTCAGGTGTTCAGAATTGACATTTTTCAATTATAGTGAAGATGGCAAAAAAATACTCTAGCATGCCTTGCAGTACGCTCATTTTAGTACACCAATTTTTAGCAAATCTTTGAATATTTCCACAATCACCTAGGCTACAGCTGCCAAGTGTCAAAATACCGAACAAAAATTTGACGAACTCATAACCTTCAATTGATAACACAGCCGGCTCGTACGAAGTAATCTGCCATAAGGAATGTCAGCGTCATGACGTACTCTACGCGCAGATTAAATCAATATCTTTGTACGGGAAGCTGAAGCGTGAAAACAGGCTATTGGACCGGAAAAAGATTCAACAATGAGTGCAATTTTTGTCGACTGGTTGGCATTGCAATAAAAGGTAAGCTGGGCTGTCATCCGNGGTTGGGGAGGCTTAAACTAACATACAATCTAATCTTTTTCACTTCGCTCAGGTGTTCAGAATTGACGTTTTTCAATTTTAGTGAAGAGGCAAAAAAATACTCTAGCATGCCTTGCAGTACGCTCATTTTAGTACACCAATTTTTAGCAAATCTTTGAATATTTTCACAATCACCTAGGCTACAGGTGCCAAGTATCAAAATACCGAACAAAAATTTGACGAACTCATAACCTTCAATTGATAACACAGCCGGCTCGTACGAAGTAATCTGCCATAAGGAATGTCAGCGTCATGACGTACTCTGCGCGCAGATTAAATCAATATCTTTGTACGGGAAGCTGAAACGTGAAAACAGGCTATTGGACCGGAAAAAGATTCAACAATGAGTGCAATTTTTGTCGACTGGTTGGCATTGCAATAAAAGGTAAGCTGGGCTGTCATCCGTGCATTATTCGGTCAAAGGCCACATGGCTCGGGACGAATTTATTGCTCTGCAGAAAGTTAAAAAATATATACTGTTATCGGGGCAGTTGCGTCGGCCATTTTCTTTCCCTGCTCCAGTATTTTAGTAAATTCTATAGCATGTTAAATTGGACAAAAAATTTTCCGATCATGTAAAGTTTGTTTCATGGGATATTTCTCTCTTTGGTCAATCGTAACTTGTCAGATAGAAAGAATTTGTTACTTGATTATCTTCGCTGTCTTTACAACATCAGCTGTGTGGGCCATGTTATCCATACAATTTTTTTCTCGTTTCACGTTCTCCTGCACCCTGAGTTCAAGAGTTATTCAAATTCTATCAGAATCTACAAAGTCGTTGTAAAGAATTTTCTTGTATTTATTATTTTTTTAATTTACGGTACCCTCCTGCTCCTGTTCGGAATTACTGCCATGTTAGTAGCAAATTACCCCTCTGATTCCCATGGTTCATAAAAGAATCCTCGGTCACTGTGCTGATCCTTGCAATAACGTAGGAATACGTCGATCTTTATGAATGTGGGACAAAGCCAACTTAACAGAATACCACGAGTAAATACGATTTCTGTTGTACAAATCTGACGTTTCCTATTTCTCAACATTTTTACCGATCTTCAGGTTGGCTTCAAGCCCGAAAAGGTGTCTAACGGTATTAGCATTAGTTTATTTTTGAAAATCTTTGATGTAATTCAGCATTTGTGCTTATGCATGTCAGAAAAAATCTACATTCTCATTTTACGCCAATAGGTCAAAGATACAGTCTTCAACATCGATTCTGAGTGTCGTAGTGCAGGATCCTTTCTGTAGAAATTATGATAATTATTACGATGATGGCCGTTGAATGTGGTACTCCGTACACAAATATTCCTTATTGAAGGGGGTAAACCCTAATAAATATGTTACACGCTGCAAATATCCCCTTTGAATGTGGTACACCCAACGCAAATAACCCTTATCGCTGTCACTGTACTCGGTTAACCTGCGTGATCTTTCGAGCTCATGCGAATCATCTTTACATGGAAAACTTGGAATTGATTCCATTTCACCAATCATCTCTTGATTATAAAGGACTGACATAAAGTAAACTGTAATAACGTATAACTGCTTTCGAAATTTTGCATTTGCCTGCCAATAGATTGAAGAAGATAGATGAAATAGGCTGATGTGTAGAAAATCTCACTTCCTGGATATAAGAGAAAGCCAATGTAGCTACGAATATCATGGCATAAACAAACGTTTCGATTTAAAAAAAATGCAAAAAACGATTTTTCAATTCTAATTCTGAATAAACCGAAAATCAAAATGTTTTTTTTAATGTCAATGGTTTGTTTTGGTTTATTCTGAAGAATAAGAGTTGAATTTTTGTTTAACTCTTTGGTTTGTTTTCAGAACCCTGAAGATGAATTTTTTATAACCTGAAACATCCGTTTTCATCATGATATACTCAGCTACGTTGGTTTTCCTTTTTATCCCAGGTTGAAAGAAATTCGCAATAATTCATTTTGCGCAGTTTGAATTTACTTTCCACACCACCGCAGTCCCAGCACTGCATGCAGGACGTGCCCAAATAATTTTCGTCTGGCTCGCGCGAAACATTTCCTTTACAGCGACCATCACTGAGCTCATCTCCGCCCGCACATAGGAAGCTCGCTGCAGCGATGCGCATCACTACGGACGTGAAGAAGACCTCCAGTTTATCATGCCGATCTGGCGCGCAGACTGGCAGTCTGTATTATTATGTGCCGGTGTTCCCCCTGTGGCAGGCTGGCTTTGTGAGGTTAGCAAGCTTGTGTAAAGGAAGATTTCTTCGGGCATTCTCATTACTAGGCCACTACAGCTAATGAGGTAACTCAATCTTGATTATTTATTTTTGGGTCCCGTTCTTAGGTAATGATGGACCACAACGTTTTATATTGCGTAAATGAGGACGCACTTTCTATGGTCTGTTTTGGTTTGCTTACATGAGGAAATTCGTGCTTCCATTTCGAGAAGCCCAGTGTTACTGTTGTGGAACTTCATAACGCGTTGTTTTTACACGTAACCATCCAGATAACTAAAAACTGTCATTAGCTTCACGCGTAATGAACCCGCTCCTTGATGATTAAAGGATAAATAAACGCTGTTTCAGCATATTCATTCATCTGTTTATTGTTAAATTTTTGATGTAGACGAGTTATGAATTACTAAAGTGTTCATCTCTTCATTATAACCATCCTCTCGGAATTTTGAGTCGACTTACAAAAAGTTTCAGAGAAAAGGTTGAAGGTTATCATTTAGTCTACAAAGGTTTCGGGATTTTATTGCTTAGAACTTGAATGAGTTTTTCTTACAAACATAACCTCATTTCTCCAGACTTTTATTTTCTCTTTATAAAACCAACCATTTGTTCCCGCTTCATCTGTTTTTGTACGGTGTGTAGTACTGCGTAACTCCAACATTTCTCTGAACTAGCGCTAAATGAAGTCGCCGTACGTTTGTGGGGCGGAAACGAATGGCACTTATTTGCATTCTGTGCTTTATGAGCTTCTCTGAAGTGCCTCCCAGGGCGAGAAATTCCGTGCATGTGGAACATTTTTCTTGTCGAAAATTTGCTTTCTTTGGTATGTTAATATCTCGACGCTTGTATAAGAATGTATGAGCTTTTTTGATATCATATTGCTTGTGTAGCTTTTCAGAAGCCATGGTGACCAAAAAATATCACTAATGAAAACTGAAGTGAAACATGTAGAAGAGAATTTGTTTCATGCAATTGAATAACTTTAAATCAATCATCGATCGTAGCAATAGTAGCTCAGCTTAAGAAGGGGCTCATTTATCTTTATGGCGCAGCAGCTCTGAAACTTGCTCTCTCGCAGTCAAGTTCATTTGGTGCTGGCGGACGAGCGATGAGAATGGCATGCGTTTACACCCGTAAAATGAAATATAGTCAAGTGACTGACTGCCATAAACTCGGTTTAGCGCAGCTGTTAACTATAAAAATCTTGTTTACTACAGTGGGCCAATATAATATAGAGTTGATTGCTTTTTATGCATGTATATCACTCTGAACTTTTTTGCAGTGTGTTCGTGTATTAAGCGGAAAGCAACTTAATTTATAGTTTTTCGCCGAAAGTGTTGAGGCCTGAACTATTTTGGAAACAAAGTAGTCTGGAAGTTTTCTTGCATTTATGCATTTTTTCACACTGCACCCTATTTACGGAAACACAAACTTGACTGAAATCCTCAGTAAACTTGCTCTGACGAACTAAACGCTGTTTGCGAGCTAATTTGTACTCTGTACAAAATTATTCGAGTCGAATGACTATGAATCGTTCATTTTTATTTACTATTGATACTCTTTAAATTCTTCTGGCTGATGAATGAGCCTTTTAAAATCGAGTTTCATAGAATTTATTTTGTGAAAAATATGCATACAAATTTATTACATTTGTTTAGTATTAACACATCCGTCTGAATACGTTAACCCTCGAATGTGAAATTAACCATCGTTGGTTCAAGTTAAAATCGTTTTCATTCAATACTAAAGCTAGTTACTAGATTGATCATTTCTACACTGGTTTTAAGTTAATTTATTTTTATCGATAATCATTTTATCAGTTATGTGAATGATGAAAGTTGGCTTGTTGACATTAAATTGTAGTAAAATAGTTACTCCTCTTTCTAGTAATATAGCAGTGATCCATTCTGACGCTTTCGTTCACGATTTATTACTATCAAAGTACAGTTGTTTTTAATAGATTCAACTCGAAACTTTTTTGGAAATGTGTTAATATTACCATTCATTTTTCACCTTATTATTTATTTTTTTAAAACATGATTTTATCTGAATTTTTATCCAGTATAGTTCATCAGAGTAACATTACCGGGTGGCCCAGCGAAGTGTGGACAAATAAAAGTTACGTTTTTACAGATATATGAAGGGCAATCAAAACAACTCATGTTTCAAACAAAAGAGAAATGTATTGTGTTCATTAACATCCAAGAATTGTTCAACATATCCTCCTTTCTCCTTGATAACCTGGCGAAGACGAGGGATCACCTGATCACACGTGGCACGCGCAGTTTCGGCGTAAATTTCTGCCCAAGATTTGGTCAGTTTTTGCTTCAGAACCTCCACACTCGAGTGCGATACAGCGCAGGACTTCTTCTCTAAGATAGACCATAATAGAACTTAAGTCTATTGAATTTGAATGAGAAGATGAAGGCCGTAGTTCCTTGAGCGAAAACTACTTCAACTTGTCTTTGCAACAGTCCTTGACCAATCTGGCTGTGTGAGAGGTTGCATCCTGCTGACCTGCTGAAGTATAATTCCTTAATCTTCAGTGACTTTCCTCTCCCTAGGAACAACTTCATCCTTTAACATCTTCAGATAAACATGTTGATTGATTTTGAAACCAGCATCGATGAAAATCAAAGGGGTTTGAGACCTGTGCACGTAACCCCTGCCCACACCATTACCGAAGTTTGTTTTTGTCTCCTGAATGAAGTCCGACGTTCGACAAGCACTAAATCTTGGAGCAAAAGCTGTCTCCCACTCAAATATGGAGGTTCTGAAGCAAGAACTGACTAAATCCTGGGCAGAAATTAACGCTGAAACTGTGCGTGCCACGTGTGATCAGGTGATCCCTCGTTTCCGTCAGGTTATCAAGAAGAAAGGAGGATAAATTGAATAATTCTTAGATGTTATTAAAGACAATACATTTGTCTTTTATTTGATACATGAGTCATTTATACTGGCCTTCATTTAACGGAAAAAAACTAACTTTCATCTGTCCACACTTCGCTGGGCCACCCGGTACATGCTCTTTTCCCATTTATTCGAATATTCTAATGCACTGGAATTCGGCTGTAAAATATTTAATCAATATGATGACAATAATCGAAACCCGTCTTTGCTCCTATGGTATCGTACGTGCGGTGGGAATTATTAATAACACAATATATTCTATCGTATTGATAATGTAACGTTAACAATAGTGCTATAGCTCTGTTCGATTCTATTGCTCATTTTCGTGTACAATTTTAGTCGAAAGGAATTCAATTTTTGACTCGCTGGCTGGTGCAAATATTATTCTGTTTTTGATGGCTGTGGTCATTTAATTAAATGCTAACACGATATGTCCTCGCTTTCATCATGAAATGAGTTTTTCGGAAGGGGAAAATTGAATTCCGAACAAAATCTTTGAAACCTTTCTAGCTGAGAGTTGTCAGTTTTATGCTCAGGTTAGCAGAAACACTCTGGAAGATTCCGGTGGAGGGGAGCATTTCTTAAATGAAACCAGACAGGCCCTCGTCTTTCATAACCCGTTTTCGAAATTAGATTTTCTACCTTTTGATATGAAGTGGCAGTCAAAAATTAAGGTATAAGCTGTATTAACGGTTACAGTGTAAATTTTAATGGCCGAAGAATGCGAGAGAAGAAAATTTAGCTCTAAAGATTCTAAAAATTACTGTTCGTGTGTAGATGTACTGATGAAAGCTTATGAATTGAAGGTGTGAAACGATTTCATTGTTAAAGATGAAGGAAACAGTCCTTTACCTCTTTGGAAATAGTTGTTTTACTGCACATGCAGTTCTTCGCTGTTTTTGTTTACGGTTATCTAAAAGAGGAAGGATGTGTAATTCTAGGTGCGAGGGCTCGAGCTGAGAGTTAGGTAGGCCTTCTTTTTGTTGAAATAAAATAATCTTTGTTATATTAAGGACCATCATTTTCGGTCCACTACTGTCCTGTTTTTCAGCACCTACTACTTTCTTATTCAACTTTGATCTTGTTTCATGAACTCCTTTCTCAGCTTACTGTTTCTATGCCCTTTCTACATAGATTCCTCGTTCCCTTAATTTCATGCTAAATGGTGACTTCCTTCTTCCTCTCTTTGGATTGCATTTGTTGCGGATTGGGAGGCTTAAACCAACCAATAATCTAATCTATAATCTGTATAATTTTAGAACACTATCCGCTGCTGTTGTTTACGGTATTTCGAAATAGGGAGGATTTAGCTACGTCGCTAATGGTCCTAAAAAGATAATTTTGATTGAAATTTATGAACAATTTAGTATTCTAGTGTATAATTAGCCTGTTCATTAGTCATAGCTGTTATCCACATTAATGTTATCAGTTTTCCATAGAGTACGTAGATCTCACAGTTCGTATAATGTGTGAAAGCTTTGGATTTAATCACTGGTGGTATGCGATCAGATTTAAATAGTTTGCCTTGATCCTCAGGAGGTTTTACGAACACTTCTCCCTCTGTGAAGATGTTATTGCACTTTTCACTCTTCTGATTGGTCATTACCACACTTCGAACAACATTCACTTATTCTATAAAAGAACATTGAACTTCGAACCTTAAATTACGCAAAACTTTTCTTCGGAACTCAAGCTGAAAATAATTATTGCTCATTGTGGATTTTCTTCTGACATTCATGCGACCTATCTACGTCTGAATCTTTGACTACGTACGCCCGTGAATTGAATGTAGGCTTTACCCGCCGAACTTCCTCAGGGGGATACAACTATTGTATCTTGGAAATTAACGCTCACATGGGGAATATGTGTGAGGTCCCGAGCTGAGAGTTGGGCAGGCCTTTTTGTTGAAATGAAATGGATTTTGTAATGTTAAGGATCACCTTTTTCCGGTTCACTGCTGTCCTGTTTTCAACACAGCCTACTTTCTCCTTCTACTTTTCAAGTCCAGACATAATAGTGCCTTCATCTTTCTTCTCTTTGGAACGTCTTTGTTGCAGTTAGGAAGGCTTAGACTAACATCTAAGCTAATCTCAACCCGCCGAACACCTTACGTGAAGACCTCGGAATAAGCCATCGCTTTCATTCAATTGGTTCTATCTCAACTAGTTTTCATACAATAACGTAAAATAGCAGGGCATCAAAATCGCTGTGCGACCAAAAATTATAGTTAAATTTTACCCGGCAAGGGAAGACAATTATTGTATTTATGGGAATTTGCACTCTCGGGGAAATATACGAGGTCTCAAGCTTCGCCCTTCTTTTTGTAAAATAGAATGGTTTTTGTTTTGTTACGGACGACCTTTTCCTGTTTCCTGCTGCCCTTAATTTTACTTACGGTGCTTCCAAATGCAAAAATAACCTTAATGAAATGCTTGAGGACGTGCATACATCGTCCAAGTAGATTTAATAACCTGAGTTTCTGTCACCAAGTGTTCCAGTCTTAGATATTTTCCTTGGCCTGTGTTCGTTTTTTCGTGTGTATCTAAATCATATGCTTTTTGGAATAAATCCAACAAGCTAGAAATCATCTTACCAATTTTATGTTTCTTTCGTTATGATACCTGACAGTTCGCACGGCTTTTAGGTACTCCCAGCGCCCAGAGAGAAATCGTAAAATTTATTTAATCAAAACTGGTTTTAAAAAACGGCTGCCTCGAACACCCTTTTCATCAACTTTTGCTGAAGGTGAGGAGGCTTAAACTAACTTGTCTAATCAAGACCATTTTAAAGCTTTCAGGTGCTTCAAACTGGAATGGTTATTTTTTATCCTTCTTGCTTCGTAACGACGAAGGCCCCAAGTTATGCTTTAGCAAAGAAATTATCAGGAACCCCAACTTTTTGAACCAAATTAGTAGACGTTACCGGCCCTAAAAATACATCTCTTATTATAATTCTACAGAACGTGTCCGATCAGTTCATAGTTGCGTAAGTCTTCCTGTGGCAAATTGACGCTAAGAATTCAACGCAGTTCCCGATATTTGGGGCACCCGAACCCGCGCGCCTGTGCTGACGCCAGCGTTTCTGCGCCCGACCTTCACATTCGTCAGCGCGACCTCGTCCCAACTGTCAGGGCTAATTTTAGACGTCCATTGCCTGCCTGACAAATTGTCCTCACGATTTTTTTCTGTGGCAACTTGAAATGTGATATCTTGGCTATTCTCACATTCGGATATAAATATGGTTGAAAACTGTACGCGAGAACTGCTACATCGGATTGCACACACTAATTCCTTATTTACTTGGCTTCGAATACTACGTTGTTTAAAATCTATTGAATACCGGAACAAAAGCCGCAAAATAACTTTTTGTTTTCTATGAGTGACCTAGTTTTTTTACTGATTATGAAGCTCTCAGCTTCTGAGTAAAAAACAGCTCTAGTGATTTCAATTTTTATTCTGTTTTAGAGCAAATGACCCGNAAGAAATATAACGGCAAATTTCATATATCCTCACCCTATAGAACCAGACTTGGTGATGAATTTTGACTTCGAATCGAATCCAAAATAGGCTTCATTTTCTCCAAAAATTTATGTTCTCACTCAATTTAGCAACAGTATACTTCTGCATAAATGAGATCTTACCGTGAGAATACTCTACGTTTCTCCGCCCATTGACTTGCCCAGACCTTACATAATAACACAATCGGAAACAAATACAATTCTACAAATTTACACAAAAGGAGACAAATTCAAGTTTCTGCGTTGTCTAGACCCTTCAAATATGCGCAATTGAAAAAGAAACGTGACTCTTCTTTACCTTTACATAAGCCTTTCGTATTTGGTCAGTTAAAAAGAAACACAGGCCTCGGTTTTATCTCGACATCGACCCTTCATTTCCACTTAATTAGAAAGTGCTCTTGGTTGCGCTCGTCCCTATCGGGACAGCAGCACTTGAAATCTGGGTGCTTGCGCTGCCTGTTATATCCTTCATACCTTTAGCTTGTCTTTCCATGTCCTTTGCTTCCTCAGTCGGTTGCGCCCGAATTAAGCGCTTGTCACTTGAACCATAATTTAAATTCACTCTGCACATTAAAAGGCTATTTGTCTTCTTTATAGTTCTTTTTACTCCTATTATTTGAATTAATTTTAGATCTAATTCGTATGCATGAATACCATGATATTTAGTGGGTAGTTGTTTTTACTTAATTTCTATCCCAGAAAATATTACCATAAATTGCTTGCAAGCTAAAATGAAACTCTTCGTTTGGATTTATTTCCGTGCATGTTAAAGTATTTCAATTGCTTCTTTTTTGTGCATTCTCAATAATTAGTTGTGGGCTTACTTTTTTCATCGGCACCGTATTAGGGGTTATTTTATTGCTTTCCCTGAACCTGCTGCTCGTGTTCTGCGGTTCAAGAATTTTTTTTCCTTCACACACAGTTATCGCAACTATCGTTAGCAGGAACAGAAGTGGGCACCGGCTACAAAAGTTAATGAGTTAATTTTTGATGAAATGAGTCAATTGGTTTTTGAGTAATTCAGACGAAATGAGTCTGAAATTGAGAAGTTTTTCCCTCGTTTGATCTTGTGTTCTTGGAGAGCACGAATGTGAAAAATTAAATCGGTTTTTCACGTCAGAGTTAATGTGACAGTTCGTGGAAAATTGAATCGAGTTATTTTCCCCGTACATCGTTCCTGAGCATCAGACGATCGCTTCAGATGAAGCGCGCATGATGGAATGTGGGAAAATCTGAACTCCTCTGATTAGCGGCGCTTCAATGAACCGTCCTCCTCTGAATCGTCCTGCTCCTGAGTGCCATCTCTTGATATTTCTTGCGCAGTCAGCATGGCTGTTTCAGAAACCTGTGCTGTATTTTCCGTATGTTTTATTTTTGTGTGTTTGAAAACTATTTAGGACAATCACCTTCTATACACGAGCTCTTACGTTCCATAATTTGTTTTCTCATTTTTTCATTTCTATTCCTCGAAGGGCTTATGCTGATCCTACTCTATTAAAATGCACTAAAAGAGTAGTTCCCCTTGGTTGCAATTTTATTCATAAATAATACTAATGTTGTTTACAAATTAAAAACTACCAGGCATGAATCACACTAGATTGGTACGTTGACTGTTATATCCTCATATTTTTCACCTTCTTTGTGCAGATGTTGCTGTGAGACCGCAGACCTGATGCACTCTACTGAGTCTCGCGCCGAGTATCCCGACCAATTGGACTTGGTGCTCAAGCTTGCTCCGAATGCGTGCTTTGGTGGCACTGATGCGCAGCGTAACCATTCTACCCACCGACAACACATGGGAGGTAGGCTTGTATTTTCAGCGTAGTAGCACCTGGGCAGCGATGAGCAAAACTTTCTAGGATTCTTTCCGTAGGAAATGCTTTCAGGTAATTCAGGGGATGCGATGGCATAACGATTCAGTTCCGACACGTTATGGAGAAGTATGCGGTAATTTAAGACTTGTGTTCATCCAACTGAACAAAGCGGTAGAATTGCACTCGAAAGTAGATTGTGAAAAATTTTGTTTTTAGCTGTTCCGTTCGAGTTTTTATTGTTCAAATATTTACCATTATAAATTACGAGGTGTGTATGTGTTCTCATTTTCGCTGATGGTATTTTCTGGAGCATATACGAAATGTCAGATTTAGGCTCCTTACCATGTAGAATGGAGTGTGACGCCACTCCAATAAAATTTCGAAGATCTTCGTAGAAGCAAGGATATTTGTGACAGAAATTACCCGAACTCGATTTTGGTCTCATTTTTGAAAACGATTTGTTTTTTGGAGGTCAAATTCATAGGAATTTGTCACTGATGATTCTATTCTTTTACCGTGCCGTAAATCGATAACCAAGAATTTTGTAACATAAAAATTCAAAGAAAGTTTATCTCTATTCATTTTACTTAATTTTGACCAAGAGAGGATGTAAAGTCCGCCCGTGTCCTTGGTACTACAGCACGTAACTCGCACTCTCACACTGTCTTTGTGTTTCGTTCTTTAAACACGTTGACCGGGATGGGTTGAACCGAAGTTCTATATTCAACTCAAATTTAAAGTCAATTGTAGTAAGCGATTTTGAAAAAGCAAACTGGATCTTGCCTTCATTTAGCTTTCGTTGTGGATTTTATTAAATAGAACAAATTACTTCCGGTTGGTCAGCAGCGTTGGGAAAATTCCCACAGTGTACACCGTTGGTTCACTTAACGAACGTGTTAATTAAGAACGCAGTGCGGGACGTATTTGGGCACACCACTTGAGACGACGAACAATATTGGAGCCACTCGTGACGAACTTGTACCTAATTCCATCATTGGACATTGTCCAATGATGAACTTAGGAAAGAATTTTCTGCTTCTGTTTCTTTCCTTCAAAAATCAAAGTGTCTTTTTAGTCTCTTTGGTAAATGGTGCATATTGACGCTACGTCGATCTGAAACTTTTCGTCTGTTAAACCATTCTTTCAACGACGGATTTACGGGGTGAAAGATGCATTTTCTTCTAACCGACTATTGTTATGGTTGGATCTGACTACACACCTCATTTTAGGATTTTGTTAGTGTAAACAGCAGTTCTCCACGGGACTTCAGAGTCCTATTTTCTCGATGGGATAGCAACGCAGAGAGCACGATGGCTGCTTCTTGAAATCGTAAATGTTCATCCGTGTCACCTGCAGGTCTGCAACCACACTTATCTTTGACATTCCCTGTCTGCTGTAACTGCATGGGAAGAACGGGGTCTTGTCTTGCATTGAAAAGTTAATGCGATCCATTCTGATCACTAGACAGTGATGTAAGGTCTTATAATTGCTGAGAAAGTGTAAATCGGGCAATTGAAGAGCAGCACGTGGAAAATTCTTTCTCATCGAATTCATGCAGACTCTGAAGCGTAATGTGTCCGTAAAAATTTGAGCAAGGGGTCTCTTGAATACTTGACTCCCTATTTTTATTTTTCATTGCAGGTGTGCAAATTATATCTAAGCGTAAATTTGCGCAATAATTTTTTGGGGGTTAAAAAATGTGGATCTTTTATGTGAGCAACCCTTCTTCAATGTCCCCTCAGGGGGATACAACTGTTGTATCTATGGGAATTAGCGCTCCCACGGGGAAAATATGTGAGGGCCCGAGCTGAGAATTAGGTAGGCCTTCTTTTTGTTGAAATTAATTAGTTTCTGATATGTTTAGAACCATTTTTTCGGTTCATTGCTGTCCTATTTTTCATCACTTACTACTTTCTTCTTCAACTTTTACCTTGTTTCATGAACTTCTCTCCCAACTTACTGTTTCTATGCCCCTTCTGCATAGATTCCGCATTTCCTAATATCCATACTGAATAGTGCCTTCCTCCTTTCTCTCTTCGATACGCTTTTTTTTTTGTAGCTGTTAGGGAGGCTTAAACTAACCTATGATCTAAAATGTTTTTCAATATTCGTTTAAGCTAGAAAGTTTGTACTTATTTTCAAACATCGCATTCAGCATGTGAACATTTTAAATGAAAACATTTTTGATCCATAGCCTTCAAAGTAATGCCTTCAAATGCACTTGTCACCACTAAGTCTCGAATTTGAGCGCAATTCTGCAGTTGATTTTCATCTAGTTGAGTGTTTTTTGTGAACTGCAGAGAGAGTTTACTGTAATGAAATGAAAATGTATTTGGAAATGAACTGCCCTCGTTGAATGAGGTGTATTTCAACTACGAATTTCTCTCAATACCCTAACTTTCCTTAAAGCAACGGCAAAATCACTTTTTGTGTATTACGTGGGTACTCAAAAACTTAACGATGTCATGTAGGGTTTTCTCGTAAGCTGACAATATCGCTTTACGGCGCAGTAGTGGGTCTCGTAGCACCTAGTCTGATGCGATATTGCGTACCGAAGGCTAATAAGATTTTATTAAGCAGTGTGGGCAGTTGAAATGATGTTTGGCTAAAGCGTTGGCATTCGCCCATGTTTGGAAACGATCGCCTTTCACGTAAGGATCAGCCACGGCTAGCCTACGAGGGAGCGTGCGAACACTGCAAATAGTTGGAGAGCTCTGTTCTTGTGGAGGGTCAAGCTGAGGTGAGCGTTACTTTACTGAACGGCGAGGTGGGGTGAAGTACGATACTTGAATAAAAACATGCTTAAGTCATTTCAACTCGAGACTCAAGGAAAGCATGCCGGTGTTAGTCTGACTTAAGTTTTCGCAGAAATAAAGGTGCTCCACTCATAAGCGTGAGTTAAGTACTGAAAATGGGGAAATTCTTTTCCATACGTTGCTCTTGAATCCTGAATATGACTAATCCAGGGTCATTTGTTGAATTATGTAAATTTATTCAGCGGGATCCTCTTATGTTTGCTTGGCAGTGCAGTTTAACTCAATAGATCTCAGCCTTGAACGTTGATTGTTAATTTATGGCCGAGTTAAATTTTCATTTGGAGATTATTATCTTTAATTACAATACAATCAAAGGGGATGGGGGAGGAATTATTCATGAATAATTATTAGAAATCTCAACTTAAGAGCATTCGATAACCAGCTTTAGATCGTAGTTGGATGCTTTTAAAATTTGAGTTTTGATCAAAATTTAACATTGTAGAAAATGAAATTATTGTAAAGATTCTAATGCGTTAGCTGGTGTTTTATTAGCGATGCTAAAATTATTTTCACTCAATAACATGCATCCTTCTTTAAGTTTTACGGAATCGCTGTAAAATTACGTGCGGTTCACACGTCTTGGATACAAAATTATGTCATGAAGGAATAGTCCACATCTCCCAGCATCACAAAAAAAATTCCGGTAGCAAAAAATGTGGGAAATAGTCATTGAGTTTTCAACGATGCATCCGATTTTGATCTCTTCCTCATTTATCATTTTTTTTGCGCTGCGAAGTATATACGTAAAAAATAGCGAAAAATGCTGAGGGCGATGGAAAGTTCGGGTCGAAATTCTTATGGTGTCTCATTTGATGCGTTTTCAATTAATAATGAATAACAAGCGATGTGCATCATCAATTTTAATGGAATGAAGCAACCAAAGAGCGTCTTGCCTTATCATTAAGTGATGCTTTCACCATGAGATGAAATTAATTCATTCGGTGGCGAACCAATTTAAAATTAATTAGCTCATTACAATAAATTTTTCATCAATGTTAGGCTTTAAAATTACAGGTTTTAGAGGTGAATTACGTTAAGGGGATCAATTTCAATTAGGTGAATTTCCATACATAATCCAATTATATAGAATTAATTCAATATTTGATTGGAATATTTTGCGCCGTCGCTGCCGCTCACTGAAAACAAGGATCACTTGCCCAGTTCATTAAGAAGTTTAAAATTCATCAATTATAATTAATGTGTGTATTTGTAACTCATAATTAGTATAGCTATAATTCATTGATTGTAGAGTTATAATTCATTAACTGTAGAATTATGATTCATTAATTGGAGAATTAAAATTCATCAATTGTATAATTATAATTCATTAATTGTAAAATTAAAATTTATTAATTGTAGAATTAGAATTCATTTATTGTATAATTATAATTCATTAATTGTAAAATTAAAATTTATTAATTGTAGAATTAAAATTCACCAATTGTATAATTATAATTCATTAATTGTAAAATTAAAATTTATTAATTGTAGAATTAGAATTCTTTAATTATAGAATTAAAATGCATCAATTAATGAATTCATGAATTCATCATACGAGCGCACGAGCGGACACTTGATAGAGCTGCGAGTACCGAAGTCGCAGGACCCTCTGGCACGCGGCACAGCATTTGTTGCGACTTTGGGCGTCTCCGCGACTGTTCTTTTCCATCACTAACGCTGAGGTTGTTGCTTTGTGAACGTACAGCTATTTAAAGATATTTTAGCTAGCACAGCAGTGAAGTGGGTGTGTTTGTAGCGAGCACAGCAGTGAAGTGGGTGTGTTTGTAGCGAGCACTGCAGTGAAGTGGGTGTGTTTGTAGCGAGCACTGCAGTGAAGTGGGTGTGTTTGTAGGGAGCACAGCAGNTGTGTGTATTGAAATACCATAACCCAGAAAAGAGAACTGATGTTCATTGTCGTAGTCAAATCACCAACATCGAAAAGGTCTTCTCTTTTCAACATGGTTGAAATTTGAGGTTTTGAATGAGTCAAATAAATAGCTAACAACACGGGTAATATTGGTCCATGGATATTTTCGACCATGTGTATTTTGGGTATTATGAGTATTTTGGATCTTGTGGATATTTCTTTCACTCAACACTTGAGTGGGGATCCAAAGCAATTTAAACTTACGGACGAGCTCTGAGGAAGCAGATCATGCGATCAGTCGGCCAGAGATGCACAAGACACGCGCGGGCAAACAATTCGAGTAAACGAGTGCACCGTCGTGCTCGTGTTTGTCAGGCCGCCAGATACAGAGTTGACGTCCACCGCTTTGACAAACTTCCTCCATTTGGCTTAGCGACAGCTCCCCCACGCTAACTTGCCTGCAAAAATAGACTGTTTTCAGGTGCGTGTTCCCCAGTTCCAACTAACTCTGCTGGCGTAGATCCCCTAAAAATGTAGGTGAAGTTTTACACAACAGCCATCCTTTTTTCTATGATAGCTGCGCAAGCGGACGAACATCGCGTCGCAATATTTCCGTTGTGGTAAACAATATCGCGGTTTTATGGAGAGCATGTTGATATTTGCACTTTTGAATCAAATTTTTGTATATAATTTTTTACTCATTCACACTCAGCTTAGGAAAACAGTAGTGTGGGTGTGTACTATGTTTTTTGCTCTATAATTACTAAAATCTGACCTGATATCAGGAAATGTCATCGTTCAGCAATGAGCTACCTGTCAATTTAAATTTTTGTTCCCTCATTTGCATATTGATCAATTTCAGTCAATTGAGCGAAATGAACTAAGTTTTTTACACGTGTACTGTAATTGGATGGTGCTTCTCTGCAACATGCGTTCGTCTAGGAAAGTGTGACTTCTATACAATGTTCAAGCCTCAAAGCACGGGACATTGAACAACATGGACAATGTCCAATTTGCACAAAACATCACCTTGGAAAGGAAGTATTCCAAGGAAGAGCGCACTAATTCGAATTCACGCTTTGTAGAAAAGATTTCAATCATTTTGAGTAGGTTAAAATATCTTCAGCTCAAAACGAACATGTGAATTTTATAGCGTTTTGTTCATTATGTTTAAATCCAGTCACATTTTATCCATATTTCGCCCGTATTTCAGTTTCCTAATATATTAGTAGTTTAAAAATTGATTCCACAGGAAGGGTTTCTTGCAGCTGCTTTACGTCCTATTAATACAATTACGAAAATTATTCCCTTTAGCCATGCTCTTTTATATAAAATATAATTTAAAACGTATCAGACTTTAAATTATGTCTTCCCAGGTATTATAATTTAGATTTCCTATGCATTTGTGTCACGATGCTCTTCCTATACCTTCATTTCGTCCCATTTTATTGAGTACGAGAACCGCTGCATTCTTTTTGTTTCGAGAATGTAATGCCCGTACTGTTGCCTTGCAATCGACTTCATTTCTAATTCAAATATTTTTTGTGAATATCAGTGAATGGGATCGACCCAGAGCAGCGCACGGCACGGCAGGACAGCACGAATTCCTTAAAAACTTGGCCGTGTATTACAAAATTGATCCTAATTTTTTTTAATTAACTTCCTCAGGGGGATACAACTATTGCATCTATGGAAATTATTGCTCCCAGGGGGAAAATGTGAGGTCCTGAGCTGAGAGTTAGGTAAGTCTTTTTTTATTGAAATAAAATGTTATATGTTTTGTTAATTAACGACCATCTTATTTCGGTTCACTGCTGTCCTTGTTTTCAGCACCTCTGACTTCCTTTTTAACTTTTATTTTGTTTCACAACCTTCCTTCTTATCTCACTGTTTCTATGCGCACGGGATCCCTTACGGGAACACCCTTTGTGAATAGATTCCACGTTCCTTCAACTCCATATTAAATGGTGCCTTCATCCTTCCTCTCTTTCAACATCTTTGTTGTGGTAAAGGAAGGCTAAAACAAATTTATAACCAATCATTTCTTCATTGACTCATTATTAGTCCACTCTATAATGATACGCAGTTGTTCCATGCTTGGTTCGTCCATGTACCTGTCACGCTTTTAAGAATGCTTAATGAACGTATCTGTGATACGAAAGTAACCAGTGCACACACACAAGAATATTTTATAGGTATTTGCCATCTAAATCTGGGAGATTTAATTTATGACCATATCAAATCCAGTCATTTTAGATGGATCGTGTACACTAACTAGAAGTCAGTAATAATAACCTGTAAGCGCAGTAATAGCCTACATGTACACTAACATTTTGGAGACCATATTTTTCGCTCCTATTGCATGTAATAATTTTTAAGAAGGAGCTGTTGTTACAAACGTAAGCAACCGCTTGCTATGGCCGCGTTCAACATTCTGAAGCATTGAAACAAGTAGTGAATATTGGCGAACAGGGCTTGTGAGAATATCTCAGCAACTTGAAAGACGTGGAAAAAAATTTTAAGCGACACAAAATTTGGATAAAGGGCTAGAAATAATTTGAAAACAAGTCAAGCATTGCGATTGCACTATGTATGAATATTTTGAGAAACACATTATTTGCTTCCTACAATTTTGGAATTTATACTGTGTTTTCACTAACAATGCATTCATTGACTTCAAATATTCATAGCTTTACATTCTCAAGATAACTTACAGTACTTTAATGCTGATTAATTGCTTAAGCTTTTACCATTACAAAATGCAGTTTATTAAACGGAATGGAGC
>JACJUY010010209.1:15583-29922 GCA_014220935.1 Platorchestia sp. MABIK
TTATATCATCTGGTATAAACGCTCAGCAAGAGCGTTGATAGTGACGGCCTGCATCACAGAAGACGCGCACATACATACACAGACATCAGATGTCGTAGGTGCAAATCTGGGACTTGGCGATGAGTTAAAGTAGATCCGCGCGGACTGCAGGGTCATCCTCATTTGAAAAGTTTGCAAGAAAGTAACAACAAGATTCCTTGTTTTGGAAAACATTCCTGAATGTGATAGATATCCTGGTGCCGTAATCGGAGAAAAACGAAATGTTGTACAAAATGAGACTACCTGTGATCCGTTGGATCAGGTCGCGTATGCGTCATCCAGAAAAGAAAATAGAGCTACAGTGAAGTTTGTTAAATTTCAAGCTAAAATCATGGACACAAATCTCCATCTCTTTGAAGCCCATTTAAAACAGTATGAATGTGTAAGTAATAACGGGGTGAGATTGATCATGAAAACTGCACATTCTATGCAGGAAAAGGATTCTCAGAATAGCGCTTCGTCATCAGCGATTCTGATCTGCAGTGATAAGGTGCACTTCCATTTTTGGGAATTTTCAAAAAACATAACTTCCGCTATTGATGCGGGCAATAATCCTCGTGAATTGCATGAACAACCAGTAGCTTACGAAGGTTAATGCTTTCGAAAGTTCCGAGCAAGATTTCAGCGTGTAACGAAATTTTTCGAAAAATAAAAGGCTTCTGTCACTGGTTTTGACCCGCGGTCCTCTGGAATACTTGAAAGTTTTCTCAAAGAAAGATTTTCGAAGTCTTCGCCGATCATGATCCTGAATACCTACACAGTTCCGAAAAAATGGCACAACATGTAAACCTCTCGATAATTACTTGGAATCCGTCGCAACATATCCAAGGTCAAAGATTGAAGATCTGAGGGCGCAAAATCTCACGAAATCAATCTTTCACGAAACACGATTCAGAAGACAAGAGTGAACTCTCGAAACAGATTTCAAGACTGCGTTTACTTCGTCGATGGTATTCAAATCACTGCCTTCCAAGATGGAATTGCATTTAACTCACTTAATTTTCATTCGCAGTTATTGGTTTTCTATGTTCAACCTTAAAATTTGCAGGTTAATTTTTCACGGTTTGTGTTTATATTAGTTATTTTGGGTGAACATATGACAGGAAGTGAACATGTACATAAAGCTTGCGGGAAGATTAAAATTTCCCCTATTTTTCCACCGAAATCTGAAAAGCACATTTTTCCCGATGTCTTTACTGGGGAGTTGAGGTTGAATTTTACCTTACGATATTACTTTATGCAAAGTGTAGCGGCGACTTAACAGCAGTCAAACATACAATTAACTTACCTCAAAGTTGTATCGATATATAAATAGAAAAATTACTTCCGAAGTTTGGGACATGTTGTAACGAACAAGCGTTTGGCGGTGGAGCCGTTGACTTGGATGAGTAAATCGAGCTACGATAAGATTGAAAGCTAAAAGAACCTTATCTCAAAACTGATGCGCAGCATTGAGAGCTGACGAGCATGAATCTAGTGCAGACACTCCTCAAAAGGTTTTTGTAGTCCAAGAAGCTCGCGAAGTTTATACAGTTAGCTAGAATATGGATACGAAAGTGACCAACTGTAAACATTAGTGTGAGGATAAGCATTACTCAGTTACGGGCGTCACAAAATCTTCAAGCTCCCTAGGTTAATAAAAAAATCACCTCGAAAAGTGATTTTGAACCTAATATCGGAGACGATCCTCTTTTGCAGCATCAGCTGCCCTAAAGCAGCACAGTCTTATCGCTGCGCATCACAGGAGAGTCTTCCTGTCAGCACGTTTGTTCCCACAAACTTTTCCTAAGCCATCAGAGGCTCGCAATCGACGAGATATTCACGCGAGCATCCGATCGAGATATCGGATCTGCGTTATGCCTTTCTATAGCTCGCCTCGAGAACAATTTGCTGACTCTGGTGTGTGATCTTCGGGGTATGAAACTCGTATCCCAGTACGCTCGATGAACATCTTCATGCATACTGAGCATTCTACAAATTACTTCATCTGTCGTCGCTACAGCACAAGGCTGCTTCACACAGCTACAGTCAACACACGATGTGAGAAGCGGCGGGACTTCCGGGGTTCCTGTCGAACATAACCGTGCGAATTTTGGGACTGGAATTGGTGGACAAATTTACGGAAATCCCTCGAGCTGTGACGAGAGGCATTTAATGTTCAACATTAGGCTTTTTTCAAGCAGCGGATGCCTAAAGCGAATATTCAGGAAGTAAAAGACATCTCCACGTCTGAAAAATGCGCTGAAATTCCACAACTGACAAATGGAGACTTGCTCCCAGTATTGAATTTGCGATCCCTTTCAAGTGGTTCAGGGAAGAAACGCTCTGTTGCTCCGCTTCCCTAGAGACAAAAACCTAAAATTGAGTTTTGACGACCACACTCCGCATATCAGGGAGCGCCGGTGTACTCAATTGCACATGTCGTTACTCCGTCTCCCAGCTGAGGCTACTAATTCTAGGTTGTTGCTGCTCTCTTGTCTCTTTTGCATAAGTTGTTATAAGAGCCGTTAATTTAGTTTCTCCTGCCGTTGCTATGGGTATGGATGCTGTTGTTATAAGTTTTCATGGTCACTGGGGTTTATTAGTTAAGAGCCTTCCACGAGAAGGGTCACCGGTTCAATTCCCGTTTATGCCAACTCAGTTATTATTGCCATAGGTAAAAGGTGAACTTACTTATAAATCTCCATTTCACCCAGGCGTCAAAAAGGGTACCGGGTCGACCTTTGAAAGGAACCGATTTCGTGTCCCGGTGACAGTTACGAGGCTTTTGAACGACTAATTGAAAAGTTATGTATCGCACTTGGTTGGAAAAAGCATCCTTTTCGTCACTGTTCACTACCTACACACGCATTGAATGTACGATCAGCGTGTAAGGTCCTTCTGTCATTGCATCCTAAAGCTGACGGCTCTGATGGGTTACAGCGTGGGAACAATGATTTGCACAATTCAGACTATTCTTCCATTCAAGGTTTCCCAAGAAATTAAACCGTGAGACTTTAATAGTTTATGAAAATAAATATTAACACATATCAGTGCGCGTTGAACATGTTATTTTTTCATTCAAGAAATAAAAAATATATACAGTGTAAAAGTATTTGGACATAGTCTGAAACAAGGTTTGAAGAAGTGATTTGAACAAGTTTCCACAGATAAATTTGATAAAAACTTCAAGAAAAGTCTGAATGGTATATGAAGTAAGGTTGTCAGAAAATTATTGAGTTATTTTTGCGTTTGAAACCTATTAGCCTTACAAAATGGCAAAGAAAAGAGAGTTATAAAAATGTTTTAAAGACCGTGTTGTGCGTGTGCAATGTTAGAAAAATGAGTAATTGGGATTTTCTTGGATCCTAAATATCCTTTTGATTACGGTAGGTTACATTGTGAAGATTTGGAAAATGAGTGGACCACTAAAATTTAGCAAAATTTGGTTCACTTCGAATAATCGGAAATAAGAAGTTCACAAACACACTGCACAAATGTGAAATTTAACTATTAGTGACTTAATAACTTGAAAAAATCATAATGTTTCTGGAACATGTGTGTCTATGAGAGAACAATTAACTTCAGCGGCAAGATCTCGAATCGTGATCTCCCGTACGACCCGTTAACTGAGAAACGCTGATAAGATTATTATATTATAAGTTGGTTTGAGCCTCTCTAACCACAGCAAAGGTATTCCAAAGAGAGTATGAAAGAAAGCACCATTTAGTGTGAGTTAAAGGAACGCGGAATCTGTGCACAACGTATGTTTCCGTACAAGATCCCCAGCTCGTAGAAACAGCAAGTTAGAAAGGAAGTTTATGAAACAAAGTAAATGTTGAAGAAGAAAGTGGTAGCAGCCAAAACATAGGACAGCAATGAACCAAAAAAGTACGGTTTGTAACAAAACAAAATCCATCCTATTATGATAGCAGGAAGGCTTACCTAATCATCAACAGTTACTTGAGACTACAGATGTCCCTCTGTGAGCGCTAATTCCCATGAAGACAATAGTTGTATCCTTCTTTTATAAAGCTATTTTGTTGTATAATGAAAGCAAGATTTAGTTTTATAGCCGTAATATGGCATCTCTCACGTTTGGTGAAAAGATGGAACAACCTACACATGAAAAACACCATCAGAGCTGTGAAACATGGCGGTAGGAGCAATACGGTATGGAGTTCCTTTGCATTTAAATGGCACGGGACATTGGCAGACAATTAAAAGAGCCATGGACAAAGTAAAAACGTCATAAAATTTTAGATGACTTGCAACAATCTGTACAGACACTCGTTCTTGGGTCTGGATGGCTTTCACAACTGGACAATGATCCTAAGCATGCCGCCAAGGTAATTCGGGAACGCTTCCAAAACAAAAATACCCATACGCACTGACACTGCTTAACCATCGAATTCAAATCATTGAGTAATTTATGAAGAATACTCATGAGTCGGAGCAACGCAAGATGACTGACCATCCTCAATAAATTGGAGGTGGGATTTTTTTCCAGCATCCAAATATTTATTTCCGTAACACATCTTGCTAAAATTTTTAGGAATTATTTATAAATGAAAAATTTGTCAACTTGAGGGACGCTTTAACGTAAACGTTTTTTGCCCAAGTATTTCCCTTCAGTACGTACAACCCTTTCCGTGACTAATGAAACGGATATATTCTAGGGTAAATATTCAAGAAATGTCACGACGTTCTACTCAAAAATCGATAACTGTTAAAAAAAATTGCTCTGCACTTTTTCACAAAATTCCCCAATGAAAGTTAAAAAAGGAAAACTACTTCGAAATAAAATATTGTATTGCAGCATATCAAAAGATTGTATTGAGGTATATTTTTCATGATGGATGGAGAGCTACCTCCAATGTGAACTTTCAATACATAAATGAATTAGCCGTAGAACAAATATGATTAAATTGCACACACGTTCCTTGAACTATCTTGAGAAGAAAAAAAATTTAAAATCTGTTAAATTTAAAATTTAAATTTAACAAACGCAGAGCTGACAAACTCGAGTAGAGTGTTACAATTCTCTTACCTCATCTCTGAAATGAAAAGGTAAAAAGTGATTCAATTCAAAGCGCTCACTCAATTTTTTTCAATTCATACGCTGATTTACAGTTTCACCTCAGCTTCAGAGGTCGTTACTGCGAGGCACTGTAACATTTGAGATCAATAAGTACATTAAGACTGCAAAATTTGAGCGTCTCGGTTGTTGAGCACCCTTAAAAAATCTAAATTTGAAACTTTTCGGGCTCAAAATATTCATAACTGAAATTTGTCTTCTTTACCTAGTTCTATTAAAAATGAATGGCAGCAACTAACGACATGAACATGTTTTATCACAACAAAAAGAAGGCCTAACCAATTCTCATCTCGTGACCTCACAGTTAGCGTATCTCTCGGTGCACCACCGAGGCAAAACGCCAACTTCTAGGGCGAAATTGTTTCTTGCTCCATAAGGTATTAGATGAATTATGTCTCTTAAAATCTAAAAATTGTGAATTCTTCAAAGAATCCGATCACTTCTAAGAATGATGTTTGGGAATTTTGATTTCCAAAATGAATGACCTGGTCCGTGTGGAGTTTTAAGTGAAAATGACGGAAATAAACACTAACAGATGTTATAATCCTCTCGTGAGTTTGCAACCTTTGTCTGATAAAGTGAGGCATTAGAGCGGAGAGCCGTAGACGTCTTGCTGAACTTCCGCCTTCCTCGTGTGTACACAACCGTGTGCTCAGCCTGTGTACACTCCGGCATTCCCTCAGGGTTGTGTGTGTTCCAAGAATTCAAAGAGTGTATGCTTACAAGCGAGCACACATGCTAACAGTTTACACATGTCCCATTGAAGAATGGGCGATACAAAGAAAAATCATCGTTGAAAATGCAGGTCATATCGAGAGGTAAAAGCCTTTATTTGTATGGTATGATCCGAAAAAGAGGAATCCCCGTGACCCATTTTCGAATAAAATAAAAAAGATGGTTGTAACATTGAATGCCATCGGTGCACTCAGAGAAATTTTGACACACGTGTGTGCATCAGACTGTCATTCATTGCATCAGACGGTCCTGGTACCAATGAATTCATCACCTTTGGCGAGTCCAAGCAAGCACGTCAGTTAGATCACAAATTCACGTTTCATGTGGTGATAAATTTCTCGGTAAAAAATAGGCAGCCTCTGGAATTTATCGATGGAATTTAACTCGCTCCTGAAACCTTCCGATATTTTTTATTTTCTCCTGTAAATTATTGCACATAATCAGTCAACACATGTATTCACATGCTGAGTTTTAGAAAGTGAAACACTTATTTGAAATGATGCTGGCTTCCACAAAATACGTCACTGTTGGCACCTCTATATGTGTTGTATGACTCACAAAAGTGTGTCACAACACCTTCATTTATATTGTAAATTGATGACTCACATTTATGCGTCATTTAATATAACAGTGTACACCATCAATACACAATATCAATTAAGGTATTGTGACACACTTTGTGAGTCGGTTTTGTGATAAACTGACACACAAATGTTTCAGCTTTGCAGTAAAGTTTTCTCAGTTTAGAGAGCTAAATTTTTAGGGAAATTACCAACAGAAGCAAAAAAAATGGAACAAATACACTGTTACATCCACTACCAATACAACACGCACGCCATCATTCCACATTGAGCGTTGATGACTCATAACTGTCATTGGCTGGCAAATTACCACTGTGCGCGGCTCCACTCAGCGTATCAGCAAGCCCACGATTCTTTCGTGCAATCATTGGAGACTGCCGAGCTAACAACTCTATTAAGGAAGCCACGGTGTTGGCAATCATTTCATAATTAGGCAATCGACATGAAAGCAGTGCTGTCTAAAGCCCTCCATGAGATACATAAAAGCGCACGGGCTGATAATTCTGAGAACATTGGTCGACCAATGAATTACATTCCAACGTCCGGGCGTTTTTTGGAACCAACATTTTAGGGGTTAATGAACAGCAGCCATACTTCAGTACTTATCGTAGCAGCCTCGGTTAAACGAGTTCAACACGACTGCATTGATCTTACATTCAATCAAAGCAGTTCAGTAAGTTTTAAATTAGTCATTATATTTAACTTAAATATGTCTCACACATGATACAGTGCCTATTTTTAGCCTCGATAATATAAAAGAAATCACTAAGAAGTATTCACTAACACTAACGCGAACAGTCACTAATAAGAAAATCACAACAGGCATAACCAGGCGTTACCTTATTACGTTAAGTAAGAAGCTATTCATGGGAGTAATTGATTGGATTAAGTTAGTTTTAGCCTTCCTTACCACAATGAAGATGTTTATAGAAAGGAAGAATGAAGGCACCATTTAGTACGGAGTTGAAGGAACGCGGAATCCATGCACAAGGTGTGTTCCTGCACAGGATTCTGTGCGCATAGAAACAGCAAGCTGAGAAGGAAGGTAAGGAAACACGATCAAAGCTGAAGATGAAAATCTGAGTCGCTGAAAAACAGGACAGCAGTGAACCGAAAAAAATTGTCGCCTTTGCAAAACAAAAAACATTCTATTTCAACATAAATAAGACCTACCTGACTGTGAGCTCGGGACCTCACATTTTCCCTCGTCATTGGAGGAGATCATGGATAAATAATGGGAGTTCTCAGCTCTCGCACCCGAGGATTTGTATTACCTAAAACCAATAGACCAGTTCGCGCCTTCTCTGACAGGATTTCTCAGAAAAATCTTTTGGGAAAAGCCGATCTTTCTCTCTCACAAGGACGTTGCTCGGAGGACAGATTGGCGTTTTTATCCACCGAGAAAACACAAGCGCATTTATAGGCAGGAACTTATGGGCATGAGTGCAATATTTCGTCTGTCACTATTGAAAAGAGCTCCTCTGTATTTATGATAGAATGCGGCATCCAGTACGAGACACGATTGCAAGCCTGCAATCAATCAACGTCCTTGCAAGTCGGTAGGGCGGGCGGAATTTGTAACGCTTCCTCACGACACTTCTCTAGTTGAAAGAAAAGTCATTTCAAAATGATAATCAAGTCTCGTATTTCTTACAACACTAACCTAGTAAAAAAGATGAATACATTGCAAGATGACACTCATGTCTCATCTATTTAACAACACTAGGTAGTAAAAAAAAAACTTGTTTTGAAATAATACTCAAGTCTCGTATTTCTTGCAATGCATCATTGGCAGAAGGAAGAAGTCAATTTAAAATAAGTCTCGTATTTCTGAAAAGCTGAATTAGCAAATGGAAGAAAGTATTTTAAAATGATACATATCGTATTTCTCGCCACATTGGATGAGAAAAGGAAGAAAGCATGTTAAAATGATACGTCTCGTATTTTTTGCAACCCTGCAGAAGGGAGAAGTCATTTTAAAATTATACGTCTCGTACTTCTTGCAACGCTGCAGAAGGGAGAAATCATTTCAAAATGAAACTCATATCTCGTACATATTTCTTGCAACACTGCATGGGTAGAAGAAAGGAATCATTTTCAAATGCTAATCAGGTGTGCTATCGCTGCGACATGAGCAAGCGGACGATGATGGGCAGGTGGCGGCCAGCATTGGGACAGGACCAGGGCACGCGAGGCAGGGAGGCGAGACGCCAAATTGCGCGCTGCAGCCCCACGATACAAGCTCGACAGGTCGGCAATGATCATCCATTGCCGTCGCCAGTGATAACGCGCCCCAGAATCAATTCTCGTATCCTATTTACCGGCCTTGGGGCGGATCGCAGTTCTGCTAATGCTAAGGCTACTGATTCTCTTACTGCACAGCTTATTGCTGCAAATACTGGTGCTGCTACTGATTCTCTTACTGCACAGCTTATTGCTGCAAATACTGGCGCTGCTACTGATTCTGACACTGCTCGGCTTATTGCTGCAAATATTGCTGCTGCTACTGATTCTGATACTGCTCGGATTTTTGCTGCAAATGTTGCTGTTGCTACTGTTTCTGTTACTGCAGTACTTAGTGCTGAAAATACTGCTGCTGCTATTACTGCTACTGATTCTGTTACTGCAGTGCTTATTTCTACTAATAATGCTGCTGCCAGCATTGCGACTGGTGCATTTACTGCAGTGCCTATTTCTGCATGTGCTAATACTGTTGCTACTGCCACTGATCCTGTTACTGCAGTACTTCATAATGCTTATACTGTTTTTGCTACAGCTACTGCTGATGCTGTGGCGTTTAATAATGCTAACACTGCGTCTGTGTCTATTCGCATTGCTGTTGATGCAGCACCTGCTAGAACTACTAATATGTCTTAACTAAAGTTGCCGCAGTGAAACGAGTACTGCCGCAGTTATAAATCTATGATGCTGCCGCACTGGCTGGTGATGCTAATGCAGCGGAAGCAGCTACTGCTAATGCCGTTAAATATTGCCGATCTCATTTGTACGGCAGTAATGCTCGTACAGCTTGCTTCTTTCATATTTTTAGCCGTCGCTCTGCTGCTTTTGGAATTACGGCTGCGGCTTCAGCCGTTGTTACCTCAATATGAGCACGTTCCGTAATGCTGTCGAGAGCCTCAGCTCTTTCCACAGCTGCTCTGAGTACAATCTGCCTCCAATGATTTGGTCGAGCCTTTATACGCAAAAAGAGTGGCGAAACAAGTGTTGATTTTTTCAGGCATCAGGCAGCAAACTCCATACCAAATGATGCTGGAAGAAATCTGCCTAACAGGACATACGAGAGTACCAAAAATCATTCTGAGCACATGTTCACAATTTGATGACAAAAAAACTCTTCCTCTTGGAAACTCAGGTACACCAATCTACTATTCATTACATAAGACCATATTTTGCGGCAGCATCATTTTCAAAGTTTTGAGAAGAACCGAAGGCCTTGATGTTAGTTCTTGAATTTTTCGTATTTGTTAGAATCCTCACAGAATGTTACGGTTAATAATTGTTTAACCATACTTCGCTTTATAATTCTGCGAGTATAATTCCCAGTCCCTGTGCGCTGTGCAACCAGCAAAGGCTTGAGTTACGGCTCAAAAAGAATGGCGAGCCTCAGTACAAGTTAAACATTACAGTGGGCAAAAGCTCTCATCTCAACGCTTCAGCAATTCTACGCTCAACAGCAGAGCAAACTTAGAGAATTAAATTGGGTAGAGTTCATGGAAATGGCAGCGGCTACTAAATTGAGGCCCGTTTTGCCCAGAAGTAAAATACAAAGCAGGGAACCGGCCTGAGTGATGCGGTGCAGCTCCTGAAGTAAAAGCGAAATGAAGTACAGGAACTAAGAGCTAAACATTTTTGACAACCTGTTGTTGAAAATAATTTTACTCTCAACAGATATTATTTCATTTGTGAATAGATAAATTCAATGTTCAAAGTTTTATTTAATGGTTCGTACTTCACGGATTTTGTACCTGAAAAATTACGTGGTGATTTTTCTAATATATTCTGACGAAATTTTTATATTCTTTCACTCATGAAACGTGTGCAAGATCTGGAAAATAAAGCTCAAACTTATGAAGCACAAATTGAAAAGAAGACGAGAAAATGCTTGTAGAATTAACTTTACAGTCTCATACATACTCCAGTAATTCTGTAACGCATTTCATTCCAACGAAGCAAACCTCAATATGACGTACAGCTCGTCTGAATAAATATTTTATACGCCAGTGAGCTTACATCGCAAATAGAAACATTTAAGCAATTTCCTTGATCTCTGACCACAGGATTCATCATGATGCGAAAACTTTTACGCGTACTGCTCTCGAGTTTGACTCAAATTACATTTATATTCCGGTTAAGCAGGATTTGGTTTGTGACAAGACTGAGAAATCTGGAAATATTTTAGAGTGCAAGTCACGGACGAACAAAATTAATTCTCAGAGGCAACTGCTCTGTGAAAACGAAAGCGAAATTGTAATTTCACGCTTGAAAATTTCTGAAACACACAAAGACTGCAACACGTTTTTACAAACGATGCAGATTTTGTTGTGAATTTCATTTCTTTACCATTTTCTTGAAATAGATTTCATTTATTCGCGGCTTTTGACTGAAATTTGTTTAATTGTAAATGTAATCGGTCGAGAATCATCAGTTTTCAAATGACTTGCATGGAAGAACCAAAAATGTTCAAAGGGTTTTTTTCGCCCAGCTGGCCCTACTAGAAAGGCAAAGTTCCCAATTTATGTGTAGATTGCTTTTACTACTAGCTCACCGCAAGCAAGGATGAATTTCAAGACGATTTCAACATTAAAAAATTACATAGCATCTGCGTAGAGACGCGTTTTATTTTTATTGACTCTGGTGTAAATAACTAAACCGACTTAACGTTGTGAAAGCACAGAAAAAGAGCTGTCAAGATTCAGTGTTTGTACAGTAGTTGAACGTTCATTACCCTCTCAAAGCCTTGCATTGCGCGCACGTGTCATTCTTAATTGTACAGCCACATAATGAACTCTATGCTATGGTTATGTGCTGTTTTATGCTACTTTTCCAGGTTTTACACTCAATCACGAATTCACAAAAGACGTTTTGGCAGATGTACAAATCAAGGATTATTCGATTATAATTTCTTTGAGTTGTCCTTTCTGTAAATGCCCTCCAATTAAAATTATTCTGATTAACCTGCGTAGTTTTTCCTATTCTCGATTATTTTTTGGTTTTCGTTGCGGAAATTTTTTTAATACCCAAGACAATTTACGATTATAGTGTTCGGGTAATTACTGTGAGATTCAAAAAATTCCAGGATAAAAATCGAACGCCTTCCATGACTGATAATCTGAAACAAATGTCTTGAGCTGCCAAAGGAACCACACACCGTAAGTTCACTCGTAAATATTTGGAACATTTAATCCCCAACCACGAGTTCTTGAGCCAATATCTAACCCTTCTCCCCGCACAGACACCAGCAGCTTTTTATTGAAATGGAAATGAATCTGCTTTGAAGAAAGGATGCACAACGCGCACAAGTGGGAGCAATAGTTCGGTGTGTGGTAGTGGCATTTTGATGCACTAAGTGGCAAGTGGGCATGACCTGGGCATGTCCTCTCCCATGTTTGGGAAAAGTTACGTCGGCCTCCGGAATGGTAGAGACAAATAGTTCCCATTTCTAGAATTTAGGTCTCCCCAGAGTTATTCTCTGATGATACAGCGGAAAACTGATGAAGAAAAGACATCTATTCGAAAGAAACACAGATTGAATTGCTTTCTATAATGCTGGCAACTAACGGGGTTTAAAAACTCATTGCAAATTTTGTAAGGAAAAACACCGTTAGGTCGAGTTAAGCAAGCATTTAGCCCGCTTTTGTGTGTCTGAAATATTTTTGCTGCAGTTTAGCGAAATGTACCATCCGTTCTTTGTGAGGTTTGAAGCGCTTCCTTCACGCAGGGACATGTGTAAGCAAAATGAATGTTTCGTCTACGCTCTTCAACTGAACCAAACATCAACGCTGAACTTCGATAACAACAGATATTATTTCCTCAATTTTCACGGCTTTATTTTTTTTGGTAGCTCAAAGTCACGAAGTCCACAAAAAACTCATGCAAGAAAAATGCTTGAATTTTGCCAATTTTATTTGAGAGCATAGGTTGGACCTTTAATTACTTGGGGAAATACCTAGAAATGATTTTTATTTAATCCCAACACAGAGCATGGCTCGTGGTCCACGAAAGTTCGTAAACATACGCAGATTCCTCGATTCAATGATTAGATAGCTTGGCATGGGTCTAACTTAAATTCCTTATTGTGTTCTGAAATTCACTGTACCATTTCTGGGCAGTGGAAGTGACTGCTTCCTGCCAGGACACCAGAAATAACTTAGGGTTTATTTCTGCTCTTCAATGCTATCACAAAAGGAGAACATCATCTAGTTGTTACAGTGTAAATGGGTGTGGTAAGCATACGTTGAGTGAATGATAATTCAGAAGTTAATAAAGTCCAAGCCGGTAAAAATATTTGGGACGATCCTAGGGTTGGGCGCGTGAAAACAATAACCTAGTAATTTAAAACTGTGTGATCGAAGTATGGACCGCAAAAAAAACGCCTATTAAGTGTACTGCCAACTGCATACAACCAAAGTTCAAAGCTTCGTGACCAAATTCAAAATATTCCTTAATAAACCGTATGAGCCTAAAATGTTTGCAGCATCAGCATGTGTTGAAAAATTAGTAACCTGCAAAATAACAGACACATCAATCAAAGGCATCTACACTCACTCAGTTTTTCATTTAGGCTATCTCATATTTAAATGCAATGCAGAAACTAAACAAGCGTATTTTACCCTCATCTAGTGCTAACATAGTCTTTTTCATACAAAAATCCCTTTTTAACTGCAGAAGGAAACGTATGTCAGTAATGAATTCAAGTTTAATTCAACAAATAATATTGTAACGACCAGCGGAGTAAAGGAATAAAAAGACGGACGTCAAAGCGAGCTGGAAGATCCCGTAAATACAAAAGAGTCAGCCAGGGGAACGATGATCATGGCAGACACGCGTGCCAAGTATGCGGAGCTTTGAGCTCTTTTGTCTCTGCAGACGCGTGCTCTACTCAAGGAGTACAAAACACAATGTCTTCCGTCTTCCCTTTGAAGATCAGTAACGTCCGTGAATGAAAGCAAGCCTTGTACCTTCCTCGACGAGTCTCCCTGTCTGCCTAAAGTCATTAGGGTCTTTTTATTGCTTAGAAATTGAGAGTAACTGCATTACAAAACAAGGATGCCTTTGAGCGAAGTAAATAACTCGAGGAAGAGAGAGATTCTCGTATCTATTTCTCAATGGGTGCTTCGGATTTTCAGCTGAGGGAGCTGAGACTTGGGAATGTGAAGAGCTACGGCCATGTCTGAGCAGTGAGCCTGATGAGAGGCCTTGTGAGACACACACCGTAGTTTACGTGACAACTGGGAATTGCTGCTCGTGTTCGAATCGAGCTGGAGGAATGATCTTTGCATCTTCGTAGCCGTGTTGCCTTTCTCGAGATAAAATTTGGCAATGAAAATTGTCCAGCATCTAGCAATAGTGCAGGATTGTCATCGCTTTGATCATTTTTGTGGTCAAACTTCCATTGTTAAAAGGCTGAATTTGAGAGTATTGACCAGAGAAAAGACCAATCTGGTAACCCTGCATTGCTCGTCTCGACAGCAAGGAAGGGGGTTGCGTCAACTTCCTGAATCAGGAACACCGACCACTACATTGTCTCAATGCTTAAACTTTTGTACTTGGCAAATACACCACAACACAACGCCTTAAACTTTGCTGCTTGATGCACATTCATGTACTGTACAACGAAAAAATCAGTCGGAAGCCCTTCACGTCGGATGACACATGCGTACATTAAG
>JACJUY010010210.1:15883-28592 GCA_014220935.1 Platorchestia sp. MABIK
CTACTCGACGATCTCACCGAACTAAGGAGTGCATCATATTAAAGAAAACTGCTGACTTCTTAAATGGGAGTAGGTAGAATGGAAATAAATTTTCTTCAAGCAAGTGTGTACGCTATGAAATATGGCTTTAATACTCATCAAATGGACGTCATTTACTCAAATGTAATTGGACATCATTCTCCCTATTACGTTTGAGGGATGCAACAAGTTAATCATGTTGAGGCGAACCAATTTCCGTTACTTAAATAGCTCACGACCTCGTGCAATGGTATTTCGTACAAATGAAAATAATTTACTCCAACACATTAAATAGCTGAATGCGAACACTTAAAACAAGACACTTTTACACGGAGTTATTACTCTTCTTTGATAGACTACGTAACCTGAAAGAATTGAATTCATAAAGCAAGAAACTCACGAACTCCGAGACCAAACTACGTCCTAAGACAACAACAACGAACATGTGTGATGAATAGCGCCAGTGAATAATATCATACAATGGAGTAAATGAGAGGGTTCTTGTGAGGTAAGTCTACAGTGGATAAGTTAATGATACTTCAATTGTCTTAACATGAAACACGAAACATCCATAAAGTCGACATCTGCAACAAATAACAGAGCAAGCTCTATACACTCATCACAGCTTGTTAACACTCCTTAATTAAAAACGTGAATGATGCCTGGACTATGGCAACACGGCTTCCGGCAATAACAAAGAACAGTAATAAATAAAAGTAACCAAGGATCGCCACATCGAAAATGAAAATAAGCGTCCTAATACTGACAACCGAAAATGGAACGAAACTTGACATTAATCGAGAATGGTTTTGAATAGGCTACACAAACCTGAGAAACTGCGTTAGTGAAATCAGTATAACAATAAGCAAGGCAGTATTGTCAATAAAATCACAGATAAACCCTGCCGTCATCTTCTGAAAAAGAATTCAAGATATTCTAACCCGTTTCAAAAACATGCTGCTGAAAAAATATTAATAACATGAAATTGCGACGATGAAGAAAATTATTGGTAAAACAGGAATGAAAACTATTTTCCGTTTAGCTGTCCACGTCATAAGCCCCATGTTCAAAATTTACTGCTCTAAATAAGAGCTCCCATAATCAAAAACTAGAGCAGAACTTCAAAAAAATAGCTAGGCTCAAACATGAGCGAAGCATCAGAACCTCATGAAATATTTTCCATACATGGAAATCATAGAATGCGTCACTATATATTCTCGGTTTAGTACGAATGACACGGTAAGCATGGAAGTAGAAAGAGAAGCCACGGCAGCATTACGACGGATTCATATGGACACAGCCTAAAGAGACACGAAAGGAAGTAGTGTCTTAAGCGGAGAGAAAAACAGTAGTTGCAACAGTCCTGTTCGTTCCTCACAGAGGTCAACTTGATGCTAAGTACTTCAATATTAAGTTGTTATTCTGAAACTTCTTCGCAAAGTGTAACTTTTGCCAGCACTGAAATACATATTTCGTGAAGAAAATGTTAAGAGTTGCTTTTAAGAATTTCAGTATAGCTGTGAGGTTCCTTTCAATTTATTGAAGCCTTAGGCCGAAACGTCAACATGCACGCGACATGATGGCTAGCTAAAAATTAGATTTTGGTGAAAATTTATCAATCCACGAAAAATGCTACGTATTGCCAGGAAGAATAAACGAGGAACAGATGATCACGAGGACAATATCTCACACGACCGCCAGTAGCTGTGGCTTTACGATTCATTAAAGTGAGTTTCCCAATCAAAATAAGATCAGACCAAGACATCTATTTGTCAATTTAGTATAGTTTTTTAAGTTGCTCGAAGGTTACGAAAAAGATGATATTCCAGGGCCCCAGCCTCAGCCAAGTAGGAATGAAGCCTTTGTAAAGCGCCATCGCGCCTTCGTGACGAACAGTCTGAAATAAACATCGCATTGTAGGGGAAAAAAAACAGTAACACAGTCGCTATACATCAGAGAACGCCTCAACGCCAGACAGGTGATGCAGAAAATAAAGAGGATCCTGTAAGAATGTAATCACGACTTGACTACCAGTAAATAGTCAAAATTTAAAAGACCTGTATTCTCATTGAAACCGTTGATAACAAGCCGATGCCGATGCTACAACTGAAATCATTGATTAAACAAAATACTAATTGCTAAATCTTTCACTTACATTAGGATTTGTTTATTTAAACAAGTAGCGTTGTGCTTACCGAGACAAACTTAAAAAAAAATTATTCACCTTATAAAATTTCATGTCCATTATTAAATTATTTACTTTTTAGATCTGAGCATGTTGGAGCAAAATCTGATTGATAACCTTATTTCGTCTTTGATTATTAATTTTTCCTCACTGCCAATGTGCAAAGTATGCAATTACCAGTTACCAAAGTAAATGCGAGATCATGTACTGTAAGCCAAGTTTTGAGTGTACCTGCATGAGGCAGTCCATTGAACCTTTGTAGTAAGTATTGGGCAACATAGAAGGGGTGTTCTCAATGTACTTGAGTTTTCGCTGATTCATCAGACGGGTCTGTGAAAAAAAAGAGAACGTTAAAATTTTTCAATTTACCACAACTGAACATTTCAAGAGTAGTAACATTACTCACATAATCTCTGCACCTGAAACAATATGTCGTGGTAGCAGGAGCAGTGGTGTTCCATAACAGAGATGGAGGGAGAGACCACCATGAGTTATCAGAAATAGTGAGTTGAATGTAACAAATTGTAAAATCAAACCGTGATAATTATTAGGTGAGCCCACAATGCTGAAACTGAACCTCAAGTACGGAAAGCGGTTTGGGCTTAAAAAGTTGAACACGTTTCAGATTAGCCAACTGAATTGGAGAAATTTGCAACTTATCAACAACGTCATTCCAGGTTTCACCCACCTAACGCACTCCAAAATCCACACATTAGTCACACGGATACTTGAGTTCGATGCCCATTCGAACAAAGATTGAAGACGAGTTAAAAGAGCCTAGCAACACAACAAAGGTGTTCCACAGAGAGAAAGGCAACATTTGGTATAGAATTACGGGAACGGGGAACTACGCATAAAGTGTATTCCACACTCCGTCAATGAACCAGCAAGATGTAAAGAATATCAAACTAGATAAAAGCTTTAGATGAAAGAGATACTTGAAGAGATACTTGATACTTGAAAAACACAGTGAAGCGAAAAGAGTCCATAATAAATCAATGAACGTATTTCATTTCAACAAAAGGAAGAACTTAAGCCTTAGTTCGGGACCTCGGATAGAACTAATTCTCTCTTAGATACAATAGTTGTGTAGTCCTGAGGGGATACTCGTACAACCGACTTTAAATTGAATTTTCCAGACTCAAGCCGAATTTCTTTTAGTGTGCATTTTGATAGAATGCAAAACCTCACAAAAAATTTCACAAAGGTATAAATGAAAGTCGAATCCTCGTCACCAATTAAAATTCACCTAACCCCATAAAGACCACACTCCACAAAATAAAATACTAACATCATCTACCCTGTCAATGAAATAGGTTGTTAGACAAAAAATTCACTAGTTAAGATCTTCGATAAATCTTATCTTTCATATTTTTCTGCAATTCAGCAGAATGCTCGCTCCGCCAAAAATAACCTGTCAAAAGCACGGCTTCCTTGAGTCTCAAATGGTTGAATGAGACGGCGAGCGTACAGCAGTTTGTAAGAAATGTTTAAGTAAAATTGCGATGCGGCTTGTGCAAGATCCCTTGCAACCCAATTGAGGGAAAGAGCCATTCAATCATTGAACTATCTAGTCTCACACTGATGTTAAAAAGTTTATGGATAATTAAAGAATTTATATGCTTCACAAATATGATAGGTTTGTTTCGCTCACAAATGTTCATTGATCGCATGGAAATAATTCTAAATCTCATTATTGGTATTACAATTTATACCCTACAATAATTTTTTTTTCATTTCACAGATTTTTGTTTTAAATTAATATTTAACAGATGTTCTTGTGATTTTTAGGTACTCGTTTGAGGCTTGTGTAATACAGCCAATAAATCAAACGAAGTTCCAAATTATAAAAATTAGGCAAGTTAATTTAAATCTCCCTATCCACAAAAAAGTCTTTCTGAGAGGAGGAGGAACGTACCATTTAGTATGGAGTTTAGGGAACGGGGAATCTTAACACTCGATGTTTTCCCACACAAGACCCCTTGCGCATAAAAACAGTAAGTTATGAAAGAAGTTCGTGAAACAAGATAACAATTGAAGAAGAAAGTCAGAGCTGTTTGAATGTTGAAAAGTCCTACCGCAGTGAACCGAAAAAAGATGGCTCGTAACAAAACAAAGATCCAATTTAATTCAAATGAAAAGAAGTATCCTCACATTTTCTCCTCAGGAGCGCTAATGGAGACCAATACAACAGTTGTATTACCTTGAAGGTATATCAAGTGTAAATAAACAGTAAGTTTAGATGAAAAAAGAGAAAAAGATGGCAAATAAGACATGAAAACTGAAAGAAGCCAAGTAGGCGCCAAAGATAGAGGTCTCAAAAGCTGATCTATAGTTAAAGTAACCTGACAGAACTATGGGCGCCAGTTCCTTGAGGGATACACCAAACAAACGTGTGACCAAATTTTTTTAGCATCACGCGAAAATCATTCAATCACTTATTGTACAATGGAATCTTGACGCTCAGCGAATAGCGATGACACAACAAAACTGGAACACAACAAATTTGATATTACTGGAAACACGGAGTGCCGAGGCCCCGGAAGTTCACTCACCCTGATGACATCAATGGGCGTCGAAGCGATGGCGCCACCCAAACTCGCAATGAAGCTCGACCTGCGGAGAGACGAGACCTGTCACGCCGTGTCCTCAGAGGGGAACGCAAGCATCACAAAAATTTAACGCTACAGTAGCCACACACACACAAACACGCACACTCAGTCTTAGGGGCTAGTTAGGTCTTAATGGAATGAATGAAGTCATGAATGATTAGGTTGAATATGTATTGGATGACCTACAGAACATGTAGCTTAAATGAACGAATAAACTCACACCAACATAGACTAGTTCAAAAATTTTAGAAGAATGATTTTTGATTCTTTCTCCGAATTTTTTTGCACAACGCATCAACTGAAAGACCCGAGATAATTTGCGACATCAAAGTGGCGGACTAAACCAAAAATTAAATGGGAATCACAAATAATTTATTCAATTTTGTGTTGAGTGTGAACTTATTCAGTACTCTATGAAAAATGTTTTTGGAAACTGAAACCGAAATAATCAGTGGACCTCATGTTATGAAGCACAAACAAAACGTTCAAAAATATGCTGACTTCAAACTAAGCAGTGATTTGACTACAAAATAGGCGTAAGGCAAGCAATGTTCTCAAGTTTACTAGTAATCATTAACCATAAGATAAAAATACTATATGTGGCACTAACAATTCAACAAATACAGAATGTGTCAAAATTTAAAATACTTGGGAGAGCCAGAGTAATGTGTTGTTTCGTGAAGAGAATATAGTGAAGTCAAGATTCGTTGAAGATCGTATTTGAATGGTCATGAAAAAGGAAAGAGTGAATGATACGAGATGACTTTTAAAATGAGAAATGAATGGATGACCGAAACGATGAGAGGAGGATGAATGAGAAATGCAAGGTAACACTTGACGTTATGAACGTTACATTGCAGCGGTAGAAGCAGCAGCAGCGACTCCCAACGTCGAATCACCAACGTATGGAGCCGATGCCGTTAGCAAGGCAGAGCAGCGGCAGCAGCAGCGGCAAACGCTTTGCAGCAAGTGAGGGAGAGAGGGAGCCTCGCACCACCGCAACTCGCTCATCCGTCTCATTTAGATGCCCTACTATTCCATCACACACTCAAAATTCAGGATCAAACACTCTCGAATTCATAAGCTCTTCATGTTTGTAACGTTAATCTCAATGCAACTGGAATTGAAATTTTGCAAGGCAGAAAAAACATAACTATTTCGTTGAATCTTATGCTCAAACATTTTCTGTCATCCAACTTGGGCTTTAAATGCATTAAACGTACGCGTTTGAAATGTTCCATGATTAACTAGACCGATTAGCATTTCAATCCCAAAAGGAGGAAGTTTTTTGAAACGTACAAATAGAGCTGATGCTTTTGAAACCGATCCATTCACAAAGCAGATCTAGGTTATTGAACTGAAAACGTAAATTCTTATTGACAGTGAAACTACAAACTCGGCAGTACAGTTAGTACTTCCATATAATCCGAATTTAAAGCGCATTAAAACATCGTAAAAGCCGACCACAAACCCAAATTTTTTTAATGACGGCTCATGAAATATTCACCATCAAAGAACTAAACTAGAACGGAATGAGCGAGTTACAGCGCGGTTTGTGCTCCCACCGCACCGCCTGGCCTCAGGCTGCTAGTGGTGTTAACCCTTGCCTCTTGCGTCACGACACACAGAAATCATTAGAAAGCAGGAAAAATCCTAAGTAGTGCAATTTTTTCTTCGAACACAGAATAATATTCATCGACATTACCAGCACAATAAAGTTCTTTCCTCATAAAAGAAGATTTAAGTTGAGAAATAATTGCAAGAGCAGTAGGAGATAGCCCAGCTGGACAAGCGTTTCAAATATCCAGCACTAACGAGGAAAAGGCGAAGAATAAGAATACAAATTATTGAGCTCGTAAGATGATCGAAATGGCACGTCCGTTACAAATGGAAGAGAAGAAAAGTCGACCCATCTTCCTCAAACCTACAATTTGTTTCACAACTTTTGAGACAGAATTAGATGCAATCAGCAACAACTATTGTGATGCAAAAACTAACGCTGAATTGAGTAGTATCTTTTATAGACGCTAATTAGAATAGAAGGTCGGCAGGCATCGCATAAACATAGTCGGGAATCTCACAAATCCCATGCAATGCGTTACGTTTCCTTGGTATAACGTAAGAAAATATTCTTAACCTCCCTTTGAAAGAGCAACTATTCTGCTCAAAATTAACGTAATTGAGTAACCACTTTTCATACCCAGACCAGATTTGAATGTTTTTCTATTGACAGAGGAGGATCACGGTAATTATGAATTTGCAATTACCTTAGATTATATTACAAGGTACTCTAAGTCTCCTTAAAGATACAAAGGTGATCAGAAGAGATAAAGAATGAAGGCACCATTGAGTGTGGCATCAAGGAAATGATGAATTTATGCACAAGGTGTGTTCCTACACCCTGTCATATACAGTAAAGAGTAAGATTGAAAAAAGTTTATGAAACAAGAAAAAAATTGAAGAAAGTAATAAGTACTGAAGACAGTGGTGAACTAGAAAAGATGGTCCAAAACCAAACGAAAATCCTTTGCTACTCCAACAAAAAGGCCTACCTGACCTTCAGCTCAGAACCTCACATTTGAATTAGCATTGAACTGAATTTCCAGCACCTACCGATGAACAGAAAGTTGAACGACATCATGCCAAATACTAGCAAAACACAAAATATTAACTCGGGTTGCATGGATAAAACTTATTAGCAACTGCGTATTATAGAAAGAATCCGGATCCAAATCTGGGTAAAAGTCATCGCTGTTTAGATGGAAGAAAATAGACACGAAGAGGAAGAGCGAGTAACGCAAGAGGCCAAGATCGGCACTAGGAGCGCGAGCGCAAAGTAGACCGGTGGTGAGCGACAAGGCCGAGTGCGAGGCAGCGCAGGGAGTGAGCACAAAGTGAGCGGGCGACCGCAGGAGGTGGTGTAGACCAGTGATGACCTCAGCAACACATCTGCTCGGGAGGAGGAGCTCTCGAGCCTCTCAGGGACAAGTGTTTGCCTCGTTAGTTCGGTCAACACCTTCTGCAATGGATACACGTGAAACCACAAAACCCATACCCCACACTCCATTAATGTAGAAGCTACTGTACTTTCAAGCCTTCCAAAGTGGTCAAGTTTGGTTCAACATAGATTTCTTACTAAGACGGAATACCATCAACGATCCATTCATATGTGGGCCTGGATTTAAATTATCAGATAACTTTTATGCATCAATATGAGAAATGCATGAAGAAGCGAATTCAAGAAGTGATAAAAGTTACACAAGTGAAACTTTTTACGAATATGGTTTTCCTTAGGAGAAAACTGAAAACATGCCTTCTCAATAACACGTTAAAGCAGCTGGCCACATATAATGTTGGATAATTGATATGATTTTAACCGAATTGTAAGAAGATAAAACAAATCACTCCAATCTTTCTCATTTTGACGGAAATTACCAAAACTCTTCAACACTCTGATTCGTTTTTCAAATTGAAGTCGAGCGAACACTTCTTACACTATATTGTATAAAATTTTCAAACAACGTACATTTTCACTCCTCAGGCGGGACGAAACTTGATTGAATATCAAACAGAAACCTATGGAAATCACTTTACGCCAAAAATTGAGTGAGAAAAAATGACAAACAATACACTTAATTTACTCAAAGAATACGTATAAACGAATTGCGAACAATACATTAGAAGTTCTTGCAAGAAAGTCATGGAAAGGGAATGGGAAGGAAAACGGACTACTTGAACAACAAATCAAATTCACACAAAGCTCCATAAGCAACGTCGGTGAGCGGTCAACAACATTGAAATACGCTCAACGCCCACGAGTTTGGTTTCAGCCAGCATTCGAAATCAACCTCAAAAAACCGACATGCAAAAATAAAGACACACCTCTACGAATAGAGTTGACAGTTCATAAGCACCCCTAACGTTTGAATGCATAGTTTTTCACATTAAAATTTAATTCGGTTATAGTCTCAGGCTACCGGCGATCTTGAAAGAAACTCTATGGTAAAAAGTTGGAGATTAAATTATTTGGACACTCACACATCTATTCAATCCTCTCGGTTGTGACCTTAGAATACAACGATTGTACGATTCCTAACTTTGAATAAGTAATAACAAATTTTATTCAAGAAATTCAACACGTACTTTCATAAAAAAAAATAATTCATAAAAATATTCGAACGAAATACTAGAAAAATTCTTGTTTTGAAGGAATAGATCCATTCAACATAGATGAATTCACATTTTCATTTCTGTGTAAAGTCTTGTACACTGTGTACTCGCCAGAATATGCTTAAAAGTTCTAGCAACGAACATATCGGATTGTAAATAGCATCTCCATTCTCACTTTGGCGGCAGGATAGTTCAGACAAAAAAATATGAGACTATGAAGTATTCATTTTCAAACTTGAAGTAAGAGGAAATCGATGAGCTAAATATAAGTAACAATATGCCTACGAAAAATCCTCTGCAGGGCGTTCCTCTCATTCAATGCACATACTCCAACAATACTGAAGAATCCCCAGCCTAAAAAGGCAAATGAATGAAGACGCAGACTACCGCAATACTTTCCAACAACAGCTCAGAAATTCTATCGAATTCACAGAAGTGCTACTTTTCAAACTCGTGGAAAACAATTCCCATCAAGCATGCCCTATAGAATCCTATGAATGGCCATTATTGAGAAGGCAATTCGATTATATTTACATTTTATCTGTTTAATTACACACCGAATTGATGACAATTTCAAATAAGATCTCAAACACAGAAGTAAAAATTTAGTACGCGAACAGAGAAATGAAACACTTCACTTCTATTAATGACTCGAGTTGTGGCGTCAAAAACCAAATAGTCTAAGATGACAAAATACCTAATTTACATATTTACCTGAACAAAAAGAAGTTCATAAGCTCTACAGAAGATGAAGAGAACAATGATCGAGTCAGTGGGGTGATCTGACACATGGCAGCATCTCAGAGCAGCGATGCAGGGACCAATCAACACTCACGCAACAAACAGTCGGGATCACATCAATGAGGAACACTCAACTCTCGACTCAAATAAATAGATAAGAAGCACAATGTCCAGCGCCGACTATTCTCGGATGCAGAAACTTCCTCTGATAATATCCAGAATATGATACAGTGAGTAAACTGAAAGAAAGTGCAAACAACACCTCGACGACACTCGCAGAACAGATACGCTCTTTCTGTATCAAAAGCGATTGCATAAAACTAATCTTGAAACATTTCTTTTCAAAAGAAAACATCAAAGACTTGACTAAACACACATTATTAACAAATAAAATCATAAAATAAAAAACTTTCAAACCAAAAAATTAACAGGGCTGTCTAACACATACTTCTTAAGCATTAACTTCACATAAATCTTAAGACTAGGTTTTAATTAATGAAGACAGAGGCCTAAGATAAAAGTCAAAAAAAGAATTACAAAGCAGGGTTGGAAAGGACAACACTAATGGCACAGAACACAGGTAAATAACACTTAGTGGTCTTACATGAAGTGAGTGGAGGCAGAGTCGGGTTGACCGTGCTGAAGAAAATGATATTTGCAGATATCGTAAAGAGGCAGTTCCACTCCCACCACCACGCCTGCGCGCTGGGCAGTCTGGCCGACCCCCTGCTCATACCATCCATCGCTGGTTTTAGGGAATTAAGCTCGTGGCTTAGGGAATTAAACTAAAAGCGAGAAGACGAGCTAGCTCATGTTGAAAGATTTCCAGTACCGCATTCAATTATGAATTTTTTCACATAAGCCAACCAAAATGACAACCGATCCTGTAAAATTATGCGATGTTAGTCGTCTGTCACAGCAGACTGATTAACTGAGTAAAAAACTGAGTATAAGCATCAATTAGCTTAATCCAACAATTGTCTACTAACGAATCTTCAAAGATATACTGAAAAGATTAAAACATGAAAAGATAGAAGCTGTTATACTTTAGGCAATGCCGACTAGGAAAAAAATTACTTTGCAATGAAATAAATAACACAGGTAATACGCATTGAATCTCTGCAGTCTCAACTCCAAGTGAAGCGCTGTCTGAGAGTTGGACATAATTCCTGCAAGTAAAACATATGAAGTGAAGCGCTGTAGGAGAGTTAGACATAATTACTCATTTCGTTGGATTAATACGCGTGATTTTCTTTCAGAAAATTGACAGTCAAAAACACAATCTAGTTTCAATATTATACAACAATACAAAGAGTCCATAACAACATGTATCAGTCAAGTCATCTAAAAACACCGTCACTCCCACGAATCAACTTGTCGAGCTGCAGTACTATGAATGTAAGCCATAAATTTATATGAGGAAACTATGATCTGTCAGCTGTCAACAGTCAGCCACATCTTTATGACAATCTATATGCAAAATAGTACATACATGCGTCAAGGGTCAAGTTAGGAACGAAAGAGAGGTCATTGCTTACAAAAATAAAACTTAAAACAGAATAAAATGATCTCACCCGCCAAAGCCCTTGGATCCCTTCCATGCGGTAGATGGTGAGGAAGGCATCAAGAAGTCCCTGGTCGGTTTTGCCTCGCCCGCTTTGTAGCCGAACTTTGAGTACATCCGTAGGGTTGGCGATGCTGCTCGCAATCACTCCTGTAGTTGTCAATCAGTGTGGGAGAGTGGTTAGGCTTCATTTCTACAACAAAGATGTTTTCATAGAGGAAAGATTAAGAAACATTCAGTAAGGAACGATGAAAACGTGGAATCTATGCACAAGGTATGTTCACATACAGGATACCCTGCGCACAGAAACGGCAAATCAAAAAGAAAAGAAAAAGACAATGAAGAAATAGCGAGAATATTGAAAGAAACAAAACGGGTACGAAAGACCGAAACCTCTAGCTGAGGTAGACTCAAAAAACAATGCTCCTGTAAACGAGTTTAGCGAATTGTACCGCAGCCTGGTATCCATGTATAATTACACTGCCAGGAACTAACCAAAAATGGCCAGAGAAAATAGACATGAACGCGCACTGATCAGGAGGAAAGTCTAGCAATCACAGAAATAAAATAATAGCACCCTTCCACGACAAAGAATGAAGAGGATAAAACAAGACTCTCTATCGATCAAGTTTAATCGACAATCGAATTATTATGACAAGAAAATATCCTTTTGTCGATGAAGATAATCCTCAGAATGAATCACGTCTCAGTTGAGAGCGAGATCGTCCGCACACCAGGGGCTCTTGCCAGCAGAGAGACCACGAAACATAAACCTAAACCGCACTATTATATTAATAACAGTCGGCAATAAACTTGTTATCAACTGTTGCCAAAGTAGACATCAAAATGATATCACTCTATCAACACTGATGCACCACGCAGCTCACTACCTACACGATAAGACAAGTAAAGCCAGGCGCCATGAAAGCTAGTCATAATTTTCTCGGACATCGTACCTAAATGTGAACACTACTTGCATTTCCATTCCTGAAAATCAACGTACAAATAAACACATTCAATTAAACTGTTAAAGTGGCTGTACCAATAATTCAAAGAAGATTGTAGAAACAAGCAACTCAATATGAAGGTAAACTTTCTGACATCATCTAATCTAATAATAGCCGTTGTATGCTTGTTTATACATTTGTTTGGTGTCGGCTTCTTAAGAAACATAGGATGTATATTTGTTTGGTATCCGCTACACGTTTGAGTTCGCGGTGTCATGGATATCAAATTCCATGTACCATTAAAAGATGACCTTTACATGCATTAATATGTTTAGCATATTATCAGGATTTGTTCGGTTAGGAGAGGTTCGGTTAGGATAAGAAAGGTTAGGATAAGAAAGGTTAGGATAAGAAAGGTTAGGATAAGAAAGGTTAGGATAAGAAAGGTTAGGATAAGAAAGGTTAGGATAAG
>JACJUY010010211.1:13501-26256 GCA_014220935.1 Platorchestia sp. MABIK
TCTCTTCCGGTGTAGGGATCACAACAATCTTCCGGTGTAGGGATCACAACAATCTCTTCAGGTGTTGGGATTGCAACAATCTCTTCAGGTGTTAGGATTGCAACAATCTCTTCAGGTGTTAGGATTGCAACAATCTCTTCTGGTGCAGGGATTGCAACAATCTCTTCCGGTGCAGGGATTGCAACAATCTCTTCCGGTGCAGGGATTGCAACAATCTCTTCCGGTGCAGGGATTGCAACAATCTTTTCCGGTGTAGGGATTGCAACAATCTCTTCCGGTGCAGGGATTGCAACAATCTCTTCCGGTGCAGGGATTGCAACAATCTCTCCAGGTGTAAAGATTGCAATAATCTCTTCAAGTGTCGGGATTGCAGCGGTAGTTTCTGATCTAGAGAGTGCAGTAGTAATCAACCTCTCCTTTCCTAACTTGTACCCAACTTTACATCGTGTACCTAAATGTCAACATATGAAATCATTCATTTAAATTTGAAAAAATTCCAATGGTGGACCCTGCATGAACTCTTGTCGTGTGAACCATTATCTTTTTTGGTTCACTTCTGTCTTGTTTTTCAGCACCTACTACTTTCTTCTTCTGCGTTTACCTTGTTTCTCAACTTACTGCTTTTATGTACAGTGGATCATGTGTGGAAACACACCTTGTGCATAGGTTCCCCGTTCTCCTAACACTGCTCTAAATATTGCTTTCTTTCTTATCCTTTGAAAAATTGTTTAATGCAAATCCGTAAGGCTCTGTTATGTGCAAATTTAGAAACGTAAATTGTGTTGATCATTAGTTGAAGAGACGTAAAATAGGTTAGTTTAAAGTCTCAAGACACAAAATTAGTTTAGTCTTAAGTCTCAAGACGCAAAATTGGGTTAATCTATGGCCCCAAGACACAAAATTAGGTAGGCTAAAGTCTCAAGACAAATAATTGGGTAAGTCTTAAGTCCCCAAACATTAAAAATAAGCAAGGCTAGTCACCAAAACACAAAAACTGCTTAGTCTGAAGTCCTCAAAAATAAGTTCGTCTAGTCTCCAAGACCAAAAAAGGACTAGCCTAAAATCACCTAGACACAAAAATAGGTTAATGTTAAGCCCCCGCGGCACAAAACTGGGTCAATCTAAGTCACAAAGACACAGGAATGGGGTTTACATAAGTCACAAAGACACATAATTAGGTTGATCTTGGTAGAAAACGCACAAAATACGTTTATCTAACGCACAAAAACACAATATTTGTTTAACCTAAGTCTCCAAGGCACAAAATAGGGTTACCTCTAGTCTCAAATACACGAAAAAGGTTAACCTAAGTCACAAAGACACAAAATAGGGTTAACCTAAGTCACAAAGACACAAAATAGGGTTAACCTAAGTCACAAAGACACAAAATAGGGTTAACCTAAGTCACAAAGACACAAAATAGGGTTAACCTAAGTCACAAAGACACAAAAAAGGTTAACCTAAGTCACAAAGACATTAAAAAGGTTAACCTAAGTCACACAGACATAAAAAAGGTCAACCTAAGTCACACAGACATAAAAACAGGTTAACCTAAGTCACACAGACATAAAAAAAGGTTAACCTAAGTCACACAGACATAAAAAAAGGTTAACCTAAGTCACACAGACACAAAATAGGGTTAACCTAAGTCACAAAGACATAAAAAAAGGTCAACCTAAGTCACACAGACATAAAAACAGGTTAACCTAAGTCACACAGACATAAAAAAAGGTTAACCTAAGGCACACAGACATAAAAAAGGTTAACCTAAGTCACAAAGACACAAAATAGGGTTAACCTAAGTCACAAAGACACAAAATAGGGTTAACCTAAGTCACAAAGACACAAAAAAGGTTAACCTAAGTCACAAAGACACAAAAAAGGTTAACCTAAGTCACAAAGACACAAAAAAAGGTCAACTTAAGTCACAAAGACACAAAAAAGGTTAACCTAAGTCACAAAGCCAACAAGACGGACGCATTCCCTGCCACAGCTGAGCGACCAGGAAGGTCACCGCGCCCATTTGGCCAAACTTTGAGGTAATAAAACATTCTGCTTGCGCGATCAAAATAAAATCGACTTCATCCTTCGGAAAATAAATCTAAAGTCCCGAGAAAAGCTCGGTCTGTGAGCGGGAAGCACTAAATTTGATGGCTTTTTCTTCCATTCAAATTCATTTCCAGAATGATGATAGATTCAGTGACCGGGACACGGAATGGCCACAATCTTGCTGACGCGGGCCTCCTAGGGGGCCGGCCGTCTTTTCACCTCTGCCTTTGTTATGTGGTGTTATTGATGTTCTGTGTTATTGGTGGTGTTCTGTGTTCTTGGTGGTGTTCTGTGTTATTGGTGGTCTGTGTTATTGGTGGTGATCAGCGTTTGTGGTTGTTTCTGAACTTGTCTAGTTGTTTCATTATGATTCTAATCGGCTTCTACCGGTTCGGGCTTTTACACTTTTTTTGTTCTCCAAATTATTCTTTTCTCCAACCTTTTGCTGAACGTCATTAGACATTAGACGTCATTGACAGAACGTCATTAGACGCAATCAGACAGTGTTTAGTGGCAATCAAATGTTTTTGGTAACAATTGAACAATTTTGATGGCTATCGAACGTTTCTGTTCGCAATTGAAAGAGTTTTGGTAACACTCGAACATTTTTTGTAGCAATCAGAAACTTTTAGTGACCACCGAACGATTTAAGGGTCAATCCAACGTTTTTGATGACAATCCAACGTTTTTGATGGCAATTCAGCGTTTTTGGGAGCATTTCAGCGTTTTTGGTGGCAATTCAACGTTTTTGGCAGCAATTCAACGTTTTTGGTGGCAATTCAACGTTTTTGGTGGCAATTCAGCGTTTTGGNTTTTTGGGAGAATTTCAGCGTTTTTGGTGGCAATTCAACGTTTTTGGCAGCAATTCAACGTTTTTGGTGGCAATTCAACGTTTTTGGTGGCAATTCAACGTTTTTGGTAGCAATCCAACATTTTTGGTGGCAATCCAACGTTTTTGGTGGCAATCCAACATTTTTGATGGCAATGCAACATTTTTGACAGCATTAAAACGTTTAAGAGGCAACTAAACGTTTTTGATCGTAATCGAATTTTTATGGGGCTTATCGAACGTTTTTGGCGTTAACGAAACGTTTTTGGCATTAATAAAACGTTTTTGGCGTTATTCAAACTCTTTTTACGTTAATCACCCCTCAGGAGGATACAACTATTGTATCTATGGGAATTGGCGCTCCTAGGGGGAAAATGGCTGAGGGCCTGAGCTGAAAGTTAGGTAGGCCTTCTTTTTGTTGAAATAAAATATGTTTTGCTATGGTAAGGATCACCTTTTTCGATTAACTGCTGTCCTGTTTTTCAGCACCTGCTACTTTCTTCTTCAACTTTTATCTTGTTTCATGAACTCCTTTCCCAACTGACTGTTTCTATGCCCATTCTGTATAGATTCCGCATTCCCTTATCTCGTTACTAAATGGTGCCTTCCTCCTTCCTCTCTTCGATACGCTCTTTTTTTTGTAGCGGTTAGGGAAGCTCAAACTAATCTATCTATAATTTAATCTAATCTAATCTTTAGCGTTAATCAAACGCTTATGACGTTAACCAAACGCTTTTGGCGTTAGTCAAACACTTTCGACGATAACCAAACGCTTTTGGCATTTCTTAAACGTTTTTAAACGTTGAGCCAATCAATTTTTTGTGGCATCCGTTGATTTTTTAAGGTAAAAAGCATATTTGAGCGTTAAGTTATGTAGTTATGTAGTCAAGTAAGCTTCGATTTCTTTGTTTACTTCTTTTCCTTTCTCGTAAAAGATGCCGGCGTTCCGTGCAACCGACGTAAGCGTCTTTCATGTCACATCTTTATTTCCTTATATGAATTTTGTTCTGGAGATTTTTCACCATCAGTTTATGATATTGTTCTTTTTGTTACCGGAATGTGTTCCCTCCGACTTATTTGTTTCCCTGGACGCGGCATTTGTACTTAGTTTCTCCTGTGGTCATACTCGACCAAGACTCTGGACCAAGACTGGACCAAGACTCTGGACCAAGACTCTGGACCAAGACTCTGGACCAAGACTCTGGACCAAGACTCTGGACCAAGACTCTGGACCAAGACTCTGGACCAAGACTCTGGACCAAAACTCTGGACCAAAACTCTGGACCAAGACTCTGGACCAAAAACTCGACCAAAACTCGACCAAACTCCACCAAAACTCGACCAAGACTCGACCAAGACACAACTCCAGTTCACTTCCCATCGGCCCCAGACCGTCTCGCCGACAGCCGATTTAAGCAAGCCAAGTTTTTATCGAAGCTTCACAAGGGTCGACGGCGGAAAAAATGCTTGCAGCTGGCGCTTGTATTGCTAGGGTCCGAATACTGAAATGGTTTTGAAGGTATTGGTGTTACAGGGGTTAATGATACTGAAATGGTACTGAAGGTATTGGTGTTGCAGGGGGAGTAATGGTACTGAAGGTATTTATGTTACTGGGGGTAATGATACTGAAATGGTACTGAAGGTATTGGTGTTACAGGGGGTAATGATACTGAAATGGTACTGAAGGTATTGGTGTTACAGGGGGTAATGATACTGAAATGGTACTGAAGGTATTGGTGTTACATGGAGTAGTGGTACTGAAATGGTACTGAAGGTATTGGTGTTACAGTGGGTAATAATACTGAAATGGTCCGGAATTAATTATTATATAAGTAGGTGATGGTACTGAAATGGTTGTGAAGGTATTGGTATTAGAGTGGGTAATGGTAATAAAATGGTCCCCTCAGGGGGATACCCACTATTGTATCTATGGGAATTAGCGCTCCCGGAGGAAAAGTGTGTGAGGTCCCGAGCTGAAAGTTAGGTAGGCCTTCTTCTTGTTGAAGTAATATGTTTTTCCGTCAACGACTTTCTTCCGGTTCAATGCTGTCCTGTTTTTCAGCACCTACGACTTTCTTCTTCAACTTATATCTGGTTTCATGAAATTCTTCCTCAACTTACTGTTTCTATGCCCTGTCTGCATAGATTCCACGTTCCCTTATCTTCATACTAAATGGTTTCTTCCTCTCATCGGAACGATTAATTTTATATGTTATGGAGGCTTAAACTAACACCTAATCTAATCTGAGGGAAATGAAGTTGCGTAGCTGCTAGGGGACAGAACAAGGGAACTGAGAAGCCTTTTTTTTAAGTATCGTTATATTCTCTTCCCATGTGACTATATAGTGCCTGCTTGTGTTGGGGAAGATTTGCGAATATGTTTTTTATGTTATCTTCAATACCTAATTTTTCTCGCACGTATGAGAAACTACAAACCATTTAAATTTAAAAAAAGCTGTTTTTTGTTGGAGGTAAGTATGAGGTATAGCAAAAAACATACTACATATTTTAAAAAATTACATTTTTTGAACGTGTGTATGAGATATTTCAAAAAACAGATTATTTTTAAAACTTATTTTTCTTCAGGTTAAGTGAGATTTCAATAACACAATATTTTATAAACTTGATTTTTCTTGAACGTATGCTTGAGAAATAACCAAAAGGCTACCAAATAACCAAAGGTTATTACCAATATATATTTTTTCTTGAACGTAGGTATGAGAAATTACTGAAAATACGCTTTCTAGAAATGTTTTTTTTCTTGAATGTAATGTAACGGAAAAACAATTGTCGAAAACTGATGCATAAGTTAATACTTTGAAGAAACGAAGCATAGAAACGACAATTGCTATTGGTTACTGAAATAAATAAAAGAATGACACGGCTCAGCTATTTTTGATCAGTATTTTTTTAATAATTATTTCATAACTTGAACACTATTTTTTAAATAAAATATCGAATTTATATAAGCCGTAGTGTTTGTTTTCTAGTTTTTTTGAATTTTCATTTATATTGAATTTCAAGATAAACTTTTGAAAATAAAATGCAAATAATTTTGAAATATTTGAATTTGAAAATAAAATGCTTCCGCATTTTGCCTAAAATAAACGCAAAATCGAAATTTTGAAAAATGAGAATTTTTTTTTTCGTTCGGAAATGAATTTCTGACAAAAATTCATTCATGGGGATTTTCTGAGAAATTTCTTTGACTCGAGGTCAAACTTGACGTGTATCATTTCGCTGAAATTCTGGGGATGAATAGTAAACCTAAAAAGCCAGATTAGGATCATGTCAAATTTTTTCTACTCCTTTAAGTTTGCACTTCGTTCGTAAAAATCTCCCAAAAATAAAATTTACTATTTTTTGTACGGCGTTTTAAAAATTGTTTTCCACTTCACTATCATCAGCGTTGTTGCACTTAAATTTTTTTACATTAGTAACCTAGGTTATGTTGTGTGCTGTGTAACTTTTGGTTATGTTGCTAGCCTGTGTTATGTAGGTAACATACGTTATGTTGGTAGCCTAACGTTGTGTTGGTAGCCTGTTTTATTGTTGACCATGCTGCTAAACTACGTTATATTGGTAGCCTATTTTGTTTAGGTTATGTTGGTGACTTACGTTACATTGGTAGCCTATCTTACTCTAGGTTATGTTGATGACTTACGTTACATTTGCAGCCTATTTTACTCTAGGTTATTTTGGTAACCTACGTCATGTTGGTAACTCAAATTCTTGTTATTGTACATGTATTTAAGATCAGGTTATTGTATCTGAACGGGTCAGTAGTTTGCTCTAATCGCAACTTGATTAGAAACTAAAAAACGAGGAAAATTCCATGGAACTTAATCATATTTAATTGGAAAACGTTTCGGAGTCCATCATCAGTTCAAAAATACAAGTCATTGTGTCTGCAGTAGAAGAAGAAACAAAAATGTTGTAGACAGCCATTAAAACAGATCACGACATCACGCGTCCGGTGGAGATGCGGACCTCTCTGATTTATTCTCACAGTTGTGTGCAGTGCACATCATCGTACGTCGGCATGACGTCACGCAATTTTTATATCAGAGTGGCCGAACATCGCGGTAGAAGCTTCCGTACTGGAAACCAATTAGCTCACCCCTCTCACTCCGCAGTACGCACTCACGCAGAACAATGCAACGTACCGATTTCCTACATAGACTTCAAAATTTTAGATTCCGCTTCAACTTCATATGTATTTTGGACTTTAGAGTCGTTACATATTTTTAAACAAAAACCGGCCCTCAACAATCTCGATAGTTCAAATCCATTGCAAATAGTAACTAAATAGCAATTGTGTCGACCTTTTTTATGACATGTTTTTATTTTTGTATTCTTAATCTGTTTTAAAAACTGTCTACAACATTTTTGTTTCTTCTTTTAATACAGACTTTATGACTTGTATTTTTGAACTGATGATGGAGCTGGACTCCGAAACGTTTTCCAATTAAATGTGATTAAGTTCCTTGGAATTTTCCTCGTTTTGAAGTTTCAGATCAGGTTAATATATGTGTTTTTAGCCCCAAAACTATGTGGGTTGGCCGCGCACGGTACTTGTCCCCTAGACGTGTGTTGCATGGGGTAAAAAAATCAAGGTTCATTAGATAAATTCATTGGAATGGTTCACAAATACTTTATTACAAGCAATAAGACAAAATTAATAATTTTCCAAAAAGTCAATCATGAAATCTATATAGATTCTGAGAAATAATGCTACGTATTATTACATATTCTGCTTTATAGTTGCACAAAAATAAATTTTACAACTTCTAAAAACATGAATAAAATGATAAATCATATAAACTATTTATGGTTTAAATATATTACATATCTACCTAGATTCATCATAATTGTGATAACATGTAAAATAGAGTAGCGAATTGCTGATAATATGCATAATAGTGTAACAATTGTACAATGTTTATTATACGTATGTGCAAAACAAAAAAAAAAATCTGAAGGGAATAGATAGTGAATTTCCTAGCCTACACATACAGCTAAGGTGCCGCCAAAATTAAATCCGGCGAGCAAGTCTACTCCAATATTTGGTGGTGTATAAATTTAGCGAAAATTTCAATAACATGGATAATTGGACCATATATGTACATAAATATATAAATATATATACCGTATATACACATACTTTAAGCTGTGTCGCAGAATCCAAAAATTTGCAACTATAAAAAGCCATATTTCTTCGTTCATGCTAGTAAACTCTGAATAGACATCTATAAATAATTTTAAAAATTTTCTTCATAAACAACATAAATTCTAGACATGTTCAGGTCTACAGACAATGTCAACAATAGACAACATGTTACGAATAGACAACAGACAATATTCGTAAGTGAACGAATATTGAAAGGTGAATGAAAAGGTAAACAGCTCAGGTTAAGCGTATTTTAGGTAATGGTTGTAATGGTACAGAAGGTAATGGTAATAATGGTATCGACAGTGATGGTAGTAATGGTGCAGACGGAAATGGTAGTAATGGTGCAGAATGTAATGGTAGTAATGGTACAAACAGTAATGGTAGTAATGGTACAGAAGGTAATTGTAGTAATGGTAGTCATGGTACAGAGGGTAATGGTAGTAATGGTACAGAAGGTAATGGTTGTAATGGTACAGAGGGTAATGGTATTAATGGCACAGAAGGTAATTGTAGTAATGGTAGTAATGGTACAGGTGGTAATGGAAGTAATGGTACCCAAAGTAATGGTAGTAATTGTCCTGATGGTAATGGTAGTAATGGTACAGAAGGTAATGGTAGTAATGGTGCTGAAGGTAATGGTAGTAATGGTACTGAAGGGAATGGTAGTAATGGTGCTGAACGTAATGGTAGAATTAGTCTAAAGGAATTATTCTTGGCCTTTCTGAACTCCGAGTGTGCATTTAGTTTGAGCGTAAAAATTTTTAAAAATTAAATTTTCTCTAATGATTGTTTCACGATGGAGTGATTTCTTGTAGCATTCCTCCTCAGGGGAACGCAATTGTTGGGTTTATGGGAATAAGTCTCCCAGGGGAAAGATGTGAAGTCCTGGGATAAGAATTAGGTAGACCTACTTTTTTGAATTAGAATAGATATTTTAGTTTTTATCACGGACCATCTTTTTCGGTTCACGGTTGTCCTCTTTTCCAGCACCTATTACTTTATTTTTTAAATCTCATCTTATTTCACTTCTTGTTAACCTAAAATTTCTATGCGCAGGTGATCTTAAGTGGGTACGCATCTCGTGCATAGATTTTGGATTCCCTCATCTCCGTGCTAAAAGGGGCCTTTCCCCTTCTCTCTTTGGAACCCCTCTCTTGTGGCTGGAGAGTCTAAAACCAATTTATCATATTTTGTAACCTACTGTAGAACGCGCCGTGTGCTGCATATGGTGCATTTTACAGTACAAAAGTGCTCAATGGGTACAAGTTAACAGAAGTAATGATGATATTGTAATTATGCTGAGACTTTAACAATGATAACAAAACTGAACGAGAATAAGTTAACCGAAGTAATGGTGATATTGTATTAATGCTAAAAACTTAATGATAACAATACTGAACGGGAATAAGTTAACGGAAGTTATGGTGATATTGTAATAATGTTAAAAATTTAACAATGAAAACAATACTCATGTAATTAATACAGAATTAGTCACAATATGTGTTAACTTCCTGCATTATACATGGTTGACGTAATATGTATTAAAACTTTGACTGCGACGAGAGCCAACGTTGGTCACTAGAAGAGTTTTCATAATACTGCTGACTGACCAGTGGTCACAAACTCAATTTTCATGAATACTTACTCAAAGTTAAATGGAAGCACGATCCAGTTAATGTTTCTTATTTTCAACATGGCTTATTTCAACTGACTTTGAACTTGAGTTGAATGTTGAACTTCAAGTCTTACATACCGCAGTCAAAGTGTTAGGTTTAATATAGCCTATAAATGATGAGAAATTAACAATGATAATAAGACTCCTGTATTTTACAATGAAAAATGACTCTATCTATGTAAACTTCTTCTTATTTACATGTGTTGACGTTGCAAGTGTTAAATAGTGATTATGGGCTAGATGAAAACTGCTAGTAGCAGACTTAAAATCTATGCCAATAATCATAGTAAATTACCTTATAAAATTAAATCAAATAGGAGAAAAGAGGGAGTGCAGGCCGCTGCGCCGTGTGTTGTGGGAGTGTTAAGTACAACATAGTCTATCAAGACATACAACAGTTTACAGGTATTAATTTTATTATTCACACGCAGACTATATTCAATAAAAATTTACACAACTATTCACATACTCCTATTCTTCACGAGGTCATAATGTTTATTTTAAGGTTTAATATTCAACATGAATTCATAAACCGGTAAAACTAAGGTTTAATATTTAACATGAATTCATAAACCGGTAAAACTAAGGTTTAATATTTAACATGAATTCATAAACCGGTAAAACTAAGGTTTAATATTTAACATGAATTCATAAACCGGTAAAACTAAGGTTTAATATTTAACATAAATTCATAAACCGGTAAAACTAAGGTTTAATATTTAACATGAATTCATAAACCGGTAAAACTAAGGTTTAATATTTAACATGAATTCATAAACCGGTAAAACTAAAGTTTAATATTCAACATAAATTTTTAAAGCGAAGTTTTCAGTTAAGCTTCGGGGAAATTTAAATATATCTTTTTAATTCTTATCTTCATTCCAGTACAATTTCGCAATGATCGTTTGTAAAAAAACGCAATTATGGGAATCTCAGGGAAATCATAGAATTAAACAATACGGAATGGTGGAATTTAATAACCCTAATAAATATAACTTGAATATTTACCTTGAGCAGATAAATATGTTATAAAGGATTTTACACATTTGCATAAATCTACATTCATAATACATTTAACGTAATTACTACATGACCAGTTGCATATTTTTAAAATAATTTTCCTTGAATTTTCTATAAATTTATGTTCTTAATACATATAACGTAAATAATACAGGTCCAGATGAATATTTTATAAAATGGTTTTCCCAACATTTCAATAAATTTACGTTCTTAATACATATAGCTTAATATTTCAGTTTGACCAGATACATATTAGACATTTTTTTTCATTTTTATAAATTTTGTTCTCAATGTAAATAACCTAATTATTTACCTTCACCTGATGCATTTGTTAAAAACGCTTTCCCCTAGTATTTCAAAAAGATTTACAATCTTAATACATATGACGCATAATTTAGCTTGACCAGCTACAGAGTTCAAAATTATTTTAATCCGACATTTTTAAAAATTTACTGAAGATACATGATTTAAAAGTGATTTTCTCTAATATTTCAGCAAATTCAAAATTTTATCTCAATACCTGCGTGGTGTAACTCAATATCTGGGTGGTGTAACTCAATATCTGCGTGGTGTAACTCAANGATAGTGAACTCACGACACTGTACGATAGTGAACTCACGACACTGTACGATAGTGAACTCACGACACTCTATGAGAGTGAACTCACGACACTATGATAGTGAACTCACGACACTGTATGAGAGTGAACTCACGACACTATGATAGTGAGCCACAAACTAAAGCTTCTCATTAAGAACAATTCTCAGACGCAGTAAATTCGCGACAAGAAGTCCTTGAACAGAATCTTATACAAACTTGCATGGACTCGCAAGCTTCAACTTTAAAAATTAACTTAATGAACACCAGAGCTCTCAGACAGATGCTACCTGCTGCAATTCGTAGGCAGCTTGCCTGCTCTTGTGCGTTGAAAGTTTGCCTGTTGTTTTGCCTGCTGTTTTGCCTGCTGTTATTCGTTGAAAGTTTGCCTGCTGTTTTGCCTGCAATATTCGTTAAAAGATTGCCTGCTGTTTTGCCTGCTGTTAATCGTCAACAGTTTGCCTGCTGTTTTACCTGCTGTTTTGCCTGCTGTTATTCGTCAACAGTTTGCCTGCCGTTCTTCGTCAACAGTTTGCCTGCTGTTTTGCCTGCCGTTATTCGTCAACAGTTTGCCTGCCGTTATTCGTCAACTGTTTGCCTGCTGTTTTGCCTGCTGTTATTCGTCAACTGTTTGCCTGCTGTTTTGCCTGCTGTTATTCGTCAAAAGTTTGCCTGCTGTTTTGCGCACTGAAGTTTGATTGAACACGCACCTTTTCATTTTTTTCTGAATATTTATCTCAACATTGATTTAATTAAATTACATGAAATGAACTTGCATAAAACCTGACGATTGAAACAAATGGGCCTGGAACGAACCAAATCCGTTGCAGCATCTAGATTTCAGTGTTTTACTAGTACACTATTAACTAAATAATGTACACAACATTCATGTAATAACGTATTCAGCATCGTTTAAATAACGTAGCATTAATTTAAAAACGTTTCCAACGTTTATTAAAATAAATATCTAAATAGCGACTTCCAATGTTTAATTCTTCATAACCTAAAATTTCTTTTCAAGAAAGTTCAAGTTCAACCGATGGATTTGGAAGGAATGGGATTAATTACACCTGGAAACGCGTAGTCAAATTAGAAGGATTATGATTCAATGAATCGGAACGTCAAGTTGCTTCGTAAATGCGTGTTCCAGTCTGTGATTGGAATTTTATGTTTTCTATTTAAAAGAAACGAACTTTTTATGTTGAAGTTTGAATAAATGCAAACACTGAAATGTAGCGGCATCGATTTACGTCGACTTAGCGGCATGAATTTACGTCGACGTGGGCATGAATTTACGTCGTCGTAGCGGCATGAATTTACGTCGTCGTGGCGGTATGAATTTACGTCATCGTAGCGGCATGAATTTACGTCATCGTAGCGGCATGAATTTACGTCATCGTAGCGGCATGAAT
>JACJUY010010212.1:0-22885 GCA_014220935.1 Platorchestia sp. MABIK
GTGTAGGCTGAGGTGTAGGCTGAGGTGTAGGCTGAGGTGTAGGCTGAGGTGTAGGCTGAGGTGTAGGCTGAGGTATAGGCTGAGGTGTAGGCTGAGGTGTAGGCTGAGGTGTAGGCTGGATACATCATAAATATGAAACAGACAAAACATAACATCACTGTTGTTTTAAATCTACTCGTGAGCATGTTTCAAGATTTTTACTCCCTAGAGGTTCAAATAATTCGTGTTAGAGTGAAGTTCGTTTCAATGCATTGAGAACAATTCCTCTTTTACAATAAATTCTTCACTTGAAAGTAACATTTTATTTCTGTTCTTGAGTGCGCAGTGCCTAGATATCTTTAAAAATAAAAAATTGGGAGACAAATATATTAGAATTCAAACTAAGTCGAGTGCTCCTATTATTACACGAGACACAGGTAAAGTGAATAGAAGAGCTTGAATATTCTTTTAACAAGTTTTTCGAACTTTGCCTTGATAACTTTGATAACGTGATAACTTAGCCTTGAAATCTAAATTTCAAATTTAATGGAGGTGCTACTGAACTTAAGCAAACACACTAATTTCAACAAGCATTATTTCGTGTTTTTGAGATGGTTTTCCCCACAATTTTTTTCAAGAAATTGCAAGGTATCATTAATTACTGCCTTCAGCTCACTCACTCATCAGTTTACTCATGCCTTGAGGTATACACCTTAGCACACAATGCGACATAATCGTAGACAAATGAAAAAATAAATCAGATCATCATTATAAGTTCAGATCATTTTTTGCAGGCGCCATGTTTCACACAGTCATCATGTTTCTCACAGACAACATGTTCCTTCCTCACAGGTATCATGTTTCTCACAGACACCATGCTTCGTACAGACATCATGTTTCTTTGTGCGGCCTTAAAGCATACTCTTCCGATATTTGGCTATCCCCGCCAATTAATATTAACATGGCCGATGAATAAGAGCACCTCGCACAACGAAATTACGTGATAAGATCGTTTAGAAGAAGACATCAATCGGAAATTGGAAACTCCCGATTATCGCCTATGAGGTCGAAACGTCCATTTTTACTCATTGACTTTCTTCAATGAGATAATGATTACTTTAAATGCATGCATCTTCACAATTTTATTTACTACCCTTCCTTGGCAACGCAGGAGACAACAATGACGGTCGGTGTAAAGTTAACAATATTAAATGCGTGTTTCCATGGACTTTTATTCATTACCCGCAGCCAGCAGTGGCGATGACAACGATGATCGTCGGGGCAAAGTTAACAAGATTAAATACGTGTTTCCATGGACTTTTATCTATTACCCGCAGCCAGCAGTGGCGATGACAACGATGACGGCGGGTGCACAGTGAGCGCAGGCCGCGCCGCAGTGTGTAGCGCCGTGTGGTGCACTTCTCTTATCCCTCGAGCACTTCTTCCTCTCGCGCACGCTGAGAGCTCGTGGTCGCCCTATCGGATAATAGAGAGGCTCTATTCTCATACCTATCGAACAATCTTGGCAAGTCTAGAAAAAAGTAGTCATGAAGTTCACGTGCTCACTGACGTTTCTGGACGATTTTTTTCTCTTCAATCAATATTTTCAACATCCTTTTGTTCGAATGTCCACTGCCAGTACTTTGTTTTTCCTGAAATACTTATTGTTTGGCGAAATCTAACGAGCACGTTCTCTGCAGTTATTGAAGTTTGCCAGTTTCCAAACTATATGAACTCATAAAGTTAATCTAAGTTTCATCATTAAAAAATAATCAACAGCACACACCGCGAGAGGTTCTCTTTTTCGACCTCCGTCACCTTACTGATGGAACATTCCTAGCTCAGTGATGCTCCCTGGTGCGATCGATATAACAAAGCGTGCACATACAGAGTCACTGGTCTAGTCATCTTCTGGTGATGTTTCATTTCCTAAGATTATGCATAGTTAACATAGACACACAACTGAAATAAAGAAGAGAGTTTTCATTCCACACAAACAACAGGAAACGAGAGAGGGTGCTGCACTTGCCAATTTCCTTTGAAGTTTTAGCTTCAATTTTACGCTCAGTCTCAAAATATCATCTATAATAATTCTTCATAATACAGCATAAACTTCATAACCATGAGCGTAGAGGCCTTCAAATGAATTACTGCATTTCTAGAAATTCATTAACCCATCAGTATACTTTCATGTCATTATGTCTTATGCATTTTTGTTCAACGTGTTCTTAAAATTATTTTATTTTCCGATATTCATTCTCCTCATTTGTTCGATGTTGAGTTCTTCATCACGTACTAGGTTTTCATTTCATTATATCAAACTTTAGCATTCATATTCGTTCTATATTAGTTGAACACTTCGTCATGCATCAGTTCTTCATTTCATTATCCAATATTCTGGTGAAGTAATCTCTCTCTTTTCATTCTCTTCATTTCATCATCGAATATTCTGGCGAAGTAACCTCTCTCTTTTAAATCTCGTCATTTCATTATCGAATATCGAAGTAATCTCTCCATCTTCATTTCATTATCGAATATTCTAGTGAAGTGATTGCTCTTTTCATTCTCTTCATTTCATTATCAAATGTTCTGGTGGAGTATTCACTCTTTTTATTCCCTTCATTTCATCATCGAATACTCTTGTGCAGTAATCTCTCTCTTTTCACTCCATTTCCCTGAGCTGCAGTTCGAGCGTCACGTCTCGGAGGCCGGAGAGCTGGTCACCACCACCATCGTCGTCGCGGCCGCCCTCACCACGGCGCGCCACGGCGTCATGGAAACTTCCAAGAGATGCACTTCGCGGGGAGCGGCCTCCCCTGGCAAGGCGAGGGGCCAGGGGGTGACTTTCACACTCCTTTAAGGAAATCAAACACAAGCAACTCAAGTAACGGCCGAATGAATGCGCAGAAATCGTTCAGAACGGTTTGACGAATTTCATCGTTTCAAAAGAACACGGGAGGAAGGGCTATTATGACAAATTCTGTTCAAAATTCAACGTGGTTGGAACTCTCTTGCCTGTAATGGAAGTCGGAGCTGCTGTGATTTGCGGTCTTCAAGAGAAGAAGCTTTGAAATGAAATCATGATTGTTCACGACGAAGATATTCGAAGAGCTACATTCATTAACAAAAGTTAGCTTTTCTTACAGAGAAATGAGGAGCAAAGGAAAACGCCAAGACTAAATTGAAAGGGCCACGATTTTAGAGGCAGGTAAAACTTTGAGAACGGTTCAATTAGTGAGAAGGAACTTCAATTTCCTCCGGGAGTTGAGTGATTTCGAAAGGACAAGTGCGTTTGATCGTATTCCATCGCCGTTCTTTTTCAGTAACGGGGACCCAGATATTGCATTGCGTTCACAACATCCAGCGGATTTTGTGAATCCAGCCTCAGTGTGCACTCTTGCAGGGGACACAGAAACAAGTTCCTTGCACTGGCACGACTGCAGTTCAAGGCACTCGTTTCCATGCGCCCACGGAGGCAAATGTGTTCGCATGCACGGCTGAAGGCAATCAGGATAGGGGCAAAAAATTACTTCAGGGTAACGAAAGTACCTCTGAGTAGCAAAATACATCTGGGTAACCAGAATACCACCGGGGAACGAGAATACCTCTATCAATTTTTACGTCTTTATATTTTCACAGGATTTCGAGCACTAATCATTTAACTAATTTTCTTTTTGTTATTTTCTAAGAGTACATTAAAAATATTGTAGCAAAGCTTAGCAACCTAGAATCATTCCGACGTAAATCTTTATTTTGATCAGATAACGAAGTACATGATCAGTGAAAAATCCCCCAAGTTCCGAGTTCAAGAGCTGAAAACAACTTGAGCCTCTATAGCTCGACCGGCTACTGAATTGTTAATATATAAGACGAGTTCTTCAATGGTCTAGTTCAACATTCAATCACTGCTTCCTAGTGCCGTTTTCTGCTTCGACTCAGTCATCTCCAAAGGATCAACAACAATTATAAATGGAAACAGTTGTAAGCGATGGTCTTGAGTTTAATATTGAGCAATGATAGCTATTGTGTCGAAGATAACATGATGATCAATAATTCTAAATGGGAATAGTTGATAGCGAAGATTTTGAGTTTAATATTGAGCAATAATAGCTATTGTGTTGAAGATAACATGATGATCAATAATTCTAAATGAGAATAGTTGTAAGCGATGGTTTTGGGTTTAATATTGAGCAATGATATCTATTGTGTCGAAGATAACATGATGATCAATAATTCTAAATGGGAATAGTTGCAAGGAGTGGTCTTGAGGTTAATATCAAGCAATGGTGGCTATTGTGTTGAAGAGAACCTGAAAGCCTCTAAGAAGAGTAAGTTCAACACAGCGATCCAGGGTAAGGATTCGCGTTCCCAAACCTTGTTAATTTCGCAAGCTGCTCATTTTTTAAAGGACTTTCAAGCAAACAAATGGCGGTAATTAACTCATCAAACTTCCGCATTGTTATCATCAGATTCGCTTCACATCTGTGCTAACATTTGTAAGTCATCGCGCTAAAAATGAAAGTTGGTTTCGGCAAAATATTTTAAATGATTTTATTTTTGTAGGATGTTTCTTTTTGGCTATTTGACTGCAAGACGGTTTGCTGTAATTACCCTTTATTTAAAATTTCCAAATACGTTTCGCGAAAGAAGTTTCATTTTTCTCATGACAGGAAGTCTGCACAAGTAGAAAAAAACATTGTTTAGTAAAATATTTGCACACGTTTCTAGAGGAAAAAATTTAACACCGTAATTCTGCTCACAACTCACAGAATATTTGCAGTTAATTTCAGAAGAGCAATCACCGATAGTTCCGCATGTCAAAGGAAGCGCAGTCTTTGAAAGAAATTAAGATTAAATCTTCAACAAATCTCTCGCGGTTGAGTAGCTATTGCAGGGCTTCTCTTGCCAGCAGCCCTCTTTAGTTCTGCGTCAAGCTGCTTTCGAAAAGCATGTGAAAGGCTTTTTAAATTTTAAAGTGCAATGCATATTTATTTTGGAAAAAATTCAACTATTGAAGTCATATGACAGTGTAAACGTGTTTAAATCACTGTGAATAACTTGAAATGAAATAGTTAAAGTGAAAACAATAAGGCTACATTGGTCAATATTCTTTCGAGCATGAAATTGAATGTAATGATCCTGCTAAATAATTACTCCTAGAACATTCTTCACACAAACATTTTTAGTTCAAGTACACCATAAACAACCCTCCTCATATCAGGCCATAATATCCTCTAAACTTTACGAAGAAATTATACCTGACAATGCCCGCATTTTTGCTGGCTGCAGATGCTAACAAAAACGTAGAACAGTTACTGGAACGCCTGTGATAAGCACCGTAGCGTAGAACAGTTACTGGAACGCCTGTGATAAGCACCGTAACGTAGAACAGTTACTGAAACGCCTGTGATAAGCACCGTAACATAGAACAGTTACTGGAACGCCTGTGATAAGCACCGTAACGTAGAACAGTTACTGAATGGAACGCATGTGATAAGCACCGTAACGTAGAACAGTTACTGGAACGCCTGTGATAAGCACCGTAACGTAGAACAGTTACTGGAACGCCTGTGAAAAGCACCGTAACGTAGAACAGTTACTGGAACGCCTGTGATAAGCACCGTAACGTAGAACAGTTACTGCATGGAACGCCTGTGATAAGCACCGTAACGTAGAACAGTTACTGGAACGCCTGTGATAAGCACCGTTGAAACAGGATCCAATGACTCACACATCTCTTGCTTGTGTGCTTCTCATTGGCGGTGTAACCGTACAACCACTTCTTCTGTTCGGTTCTACGAAGTCATTCTCAAGTGTTATATTTAAATTTTATAAATTAGTTGTCATTATGGATGCTCTCTCAACCGGATTTACCAAGACTCCAATTTTTTCTTTGCAATATTGCAGCTATTCATGTGCTTTGCCACCTTAAGTTGAGATAAAAATGAGTAATTGGAGATGCCAGAGTTCGCTTTGACAGTGGTCTACAGGACGGGCATGAACGTGAATTTTCCCTACTTCATAAGGTGCAGCATATCGAAATTCATAGAATTTGAAAAGATTAGGTTCAATTTAACCGAAATCTCATTCTCAGTGTCAAATCTGTTCCAGTCTCAAGCTAGAAACCAAATTCGAAAAATCTTTGAAAACAGCCATTCGTATAACCATTTGCTTAATTGTAAATGATATAGTTAATGATCAATCATATCTTAGTAATGATAAATTTCCTTGTGACATAGTGTCGTAGCCTTCTTTTCTTTTCAAATCAATTATACAGTTATTTCTACTTCATCAGTCGTTTCAAGGTTGACCTTCAAATTTACGGTTTATTTCAGCAGGATATATTAAACACAAATCTTAGTACGGCCATACATTTACTGTTTTAACGAAGGGTGAACACACATATGACAAGAGATTGATGAATCTAGCAAATATCGAGGATGATAAAATAATGGACAATCCCAAAGAACTTAACTTGGAGTACGCAGGGATGGTGACGAATTAAAGGTCTAGTAATTACGTTAAATCGGATATGTCGATATGAAGTTACACAGAGATTACGTAGACTCACTCAGAGTGCCGGCCACAGAATAGTATTTGATCTGTGGTGCCGGCTGAGTTTTAATTAACAAGTCAAAAGGTGGCACTAACAGACCTTTACAAGAGGAATTCTCGTACTATAATGATCCTACCTAACAGTCAACGTATCCTTAAATACCCGCAGTGACTGCTGCAGCTTCTGGAGATTCGTTGGGATCGTTGGCAGCGCTCAACCGTCGAAGGGTGTTGAGCACTTTCTCTGTCGCCTTCCCTATGCTGAGCTTGCTTTTCTCGTTGACTTATTACCAACCGATCGGGCGCAAGGTCCACGTTCCGCCGTTCACTCTTTTGGTGGTGAGCCGTTCACTCTTTTGGTGGTGGAATTTCACAGTTTGTACAAGTACAAAACATAGCTTTTTGAGTATAATACACAAAAACATTTAATGTTTGAGCTGAAGTTGATCTCTAGATAGACGTGCGCCCTACTTTGTCATAAATAATGCTGCATAGCAGGAACAGTGCTGTAAATTCAAACAGTCGTAGCTCATCCATCCTAGTTGTTTAGATTTCCAAAGATCTTCAATAGCGTTTATCGCTCATTAATAATTAGAAGGAAGCGTCAGGCAGCATTGGTCCGAAAAGCGCCAGTGGAAACTTCCGTGCGCGTATTGTGCTCATACGAACGATAAACTCAGAAATATCTCAATGACATCAACAAAAAACAAATAAACAAAGCTCGTGTGTTCGGTGACGGTGTGATCGTTTATTGCTTGCATCAGCACCCCTTGACTTCTGCTATCAGCACAGAGATAAAGTGCAGCAGATGACTCTTTGTGACGTTATAACTCAAAGGAGGTGCCGCCATGGGAGCTCCGTTGCACTTTTATTGAGGCAGTATACTGATAACGCCCTGGCTTCATCAATCAGCCTCTCTGTATATACCCTCTATGATCTTTGCTGAAAGCTGGGTATTAGCTCACTAGAGTACGCAAATTTTCTCCCTATCTACCTCGACAGATAAGATTTCCCCAGCCCAGACATAAGAATTTTCCACGTAACCTCTGAATAAATGTGAACTTGTTACATTCACTGCAGTTTTTACACAAAGTTTTAATGCGTGATAGTAGCGCCATGTCGTGAAAATATCAAGCTCATTTACCATAAAGGTCAACTAATTCTTACTAACGAGAAAACCACCACAAAAATGAACTGCTCGTCAGTACTTGAATTATGATCAAAATTTGTTTAGTTGCACCAATGATCAGGTCAAGTTTCATCGTACGAAGAGGATGAACCGGTCAGCTCTTGTTTACAAACGGCTGTGAACTTTATTATTGAAATCAGCTATTAAAGTTTTGTAATCAAAGGTGATTTGAAAACATGCTGAAAAAAGACCAAATGTTTAACGAGCCAGTGTTTAACCTTATAATAGCTGTTTTATTGGAATTTGGGCTCATGAGCGTCTCGGAGATCTAAGAATACTGGGCACTTATTTAGCCAAGCTGATAAGCAAAGAACGTGGCACGATCAAATCAAGGCATTGAATAACCGTGCAAGCACCAAGTTATTTTCTTGAAAATTAAATATTGCGGCAAAGTTTCGTAAATGATCGCTCATAATATGCGATAGGGTGAGACCTCTTTAAAAAATTATTCAGAGTACGAGCAAGTTGTACATTACTTAATTTCAAGGAGAAAATTCTCAAGCCTTAATTTTTCTTGACCGACGACATGCTCTTAACGCTAGCAGGAATGGCTAATTTTTGCCCATCGCAGTTCATAATACTTACATTCTTTTAGAAAAACCCTAATTATATTTCGAAGTTATTCATCAGAGCCTGAAAAAAGCTTCGGTTGTTTTCGCAAACATAATTCAAACCGCCAAACATTCAAGAAAGGAAACGGTCGGGTTTAAGAAGTTGGTATAAATGTAAGTTGAGTGACCACTACATGTGCAGTACCTCGGGCTGAGGGAAGCAATCTTTTATTGATGTGAACTGCCAACGGAGGAACGTTACTTTCTCTGAGGGAAAGGACTCACCACAAACAGCAACGAAAGATTTGATAAGAAGACATATTTCAATGTACAGGCTCATATAAAAGCTAATTTTCTACAATACTTCCGGAGTGCAGGAGTGAGCAGTCCAGGTCGAGGCAAGATAATGATAAGCCATTGTGTCGACGTTGAATTTGAACATAAACATCCCACTTCCTCAACGATTATGGTTCGCTCAAATCGTTATAAAAAGTAATTTGGCCGCGGTCAGCTGCTTGAAAGCTGTAGGTGTGCGTGCTTGCATGCAGCCACACGGAATGGGAAATTGTCGCGTCTTCGTCAGCAAATTGTCAGTCTTTGTCGCATGGCTCAACGCAAATTATTTTTTATAACTGCCCGCACAATTCAGACCACAACAGATCGCATGCTCAGCAGTGCTTAGTTCTTAATTTAGTAACGAAATTTCGTCTTTTTTGCAGGCTAAGAACTTATTTCCAGTGATTGTTGATTAGATGATAACTTCCTCATTAAAGTTAGCAGACACACCACTTGGCAATAATATGACGAGCTCGTGTAGTGACTTCAATTGGAACTCATAAGCGTTTTTGCATTTCAGCTCTCATTTTGTACGAGAATAGTAGTTTTAAAGAGCATATGTGGAACTTTTCACTTAGATATTTCAGATATTGAATGCATGGCTATGAAACTACAAAATTTCGCATTTACTCCCGCTTGCCATCCTATTTAACCCATTGTGACACAAGCCCCATGCAGCTATAAAGAGAAAATGACTCATTTGGTTTTATAGAATGGCGTAATTAGTAAAGGCGTAATAAGGGGAGTAACCCCTGAGATTTATTGAATAATTTTGCTTGATATTGTTAGAAATGAAGTAGATTAAAACTTTTTAGTATGGTCTAAAATTGTAAACCTTTCTTTCTTCCGTTTCCGAAAGGAGCGAAGGTGCATTTTACGACTCTGTTCTATCGGCCCACAGCACTTGGTAATGCAGCTAGAATACATGCCGCTGAACATCAGCGATACGGAAAAAATAAATGCTCCTGAAAGCCTTTGTGAGGCGCTTGGCGTTTGTACTTTTATTTTTAATCCCTGAAGCCCCTCTTTCTGTGCTGTTTTAACATATTTATGTACAGACTTATGGGTTTGATGCTAGACTCGAATTCCGTGTGAGATGCACTTCAAAAATTGTAGGTAGCCCTGTTATTGTGGCGAATTCAAAGGAAACATCTGAAAGGTATGCGCTTGTTCTTCCCTTTCTCGTACTCCATCTTCCTAAAGAACACACACACACACAAGGGACTTCACTCCTCACCGTCCCCCTCGCCGGGTGGAGTGGTGGCCTGCTTGAGATAAAGACCTATTGGATATAGGCAAGTTTCGTGTGCGACATGGAGACCGGGTTGGCGCCTACAGACTGATAACGCTAAGCCAGGACATCGCAAAGGAAGAACGTCACACTGGGCACCTTATGCTGGCCACGTAAGTCGTGGAAAAATACCAGTGATATGTACAGTAAAGTTATATGAAGTTACGAGGCTTTACATCGTCCGTCCTGACAATGCGCATGATTTTTTCTCGAAAGTGTTTGTTAAGAAGCGGAAAGACTTGCGTTTCGCACCAAAATGATTTTTTGTTAACGATTGTTAGCCTTTGGAAACATTACTTTATTATCGAAAGAAATTTGATGCTGAACTTCAGTAAAGGAAAATTAAAATACAGACAGTTTTTACAATGGTCGATTAAAACGTATCCTCATGATCAAATCTTGATTTGATTTTAGACTTAAGAACTGATGGTGTTGGACTACACAAAATTACACGAACTAACATATAGGTTAATCGAACAAGACCGAGCCCATTCATTTGATATCAAAACACAACTTCCCACGTGTGTACAAAATTTATGGTTAGACTACACGCCAACAACATTATCGTATAGACCCAAATATTACCTTAACTCGCTATGCACACACCGTTCCCGAGCAAGGGAAGCAATAGAGAGCACCACTAATAATAGCGCCTGCTTGACGCTCCTCTTCGGAGCAAGAGAGGCCCGCCAAGCGGCACCGGAAGGTCGCACTTCATGGCATCTTCTGACGGCGGCGCCCCCACACGCACACGGCACCGCCGCGGGCATGGGACTATAATTATTCTGTGATGCAGTGGCGGAGGTGTGTTGCGGCAGGCACGCTGCACTGGGTCATTAGGTGTGGGTGTTCAATTCAGTTCATTGTAGCCTTTTTTGAGTTGAACGTAACGTTTGGGGAATTTTGTGTGGCTTTTTTGTCTAACCCCACCGAAAATGAGCGTGTTTACCTGTATCACATCACTGAGTTACACGTAATTTTAGGGCTGAAAGGTGGTATTGTCACAAGGTTTAGCTGTGACTAAAATGTACCCGGTCCATTATCAGATTATGTCAAAAGCTGTCATTTTCGTCTCATCTTGCTTGAAATGATGAGTTACAGTTAAAAAAATTGAGCTGAAGGAATTGGTGGGTTATAAAGCAAGATACTGGGTATTATTTCCCCTAAATAAATGATATGCGATCGACTCGGCTAGCATGATTCATACAGAGATACGGCAGTAACTGCTTGGTCTCTCAGAGAAGCTTATCCAAGGAAACTCATCATCTATCGCATTCTTCCGTAAATCCTTCGAAGTATGCCGAAATTTATGTTTTACAGTTTTATGCATATATAATATATATATATATCATTTACGAATATATTTCAATAAAAATGATGTTGATGTTTGAGTGATGATGAAAATAAAATAAAACATAAATCCTCAGGATGTGTTGAAAGTTAAAACATTAATGATTTTGAACACGTGCCGCTGCCGATAGCAGAGTGTGCACCATGTCATGCGTAGTGCAGTTCTTGCAGTTAGTTCATGTACTTCTGAGGCTCAGCAGCGGCGTTCAAGTCGACACGTCTCCTAGAGATCTGTCTTGATGTGTATGTAGCTTTTTAAAATGCAAATTATGAACACGAATTAAATATCCCGAGTCACACAAATTCAGTCTCCTGAATATCACGAATTAAATATCCTGAATGACACGAATTTAATATCTCGAACAACACGAATTCAATATCCTGAACAATACGAATTCATATCTTGAAAAACATGAATTCAATTTCCTAAATAACACGAACTCAATTGGAGTCCTGTCAGTTGAGATCAACGCCAATTCTGACGTCGGCTGATAAAGCCAATCGGTAAGAATGCTCGGCTGGAGAAGATTGCGCAACTCCTTGCGCACGGCCAAAAGCGTAAAAACTATCAAATAAACAATTTCCTTAATACATGTGTCTGAGGACCAATTTTATTTTCCCAACTAAACAACAACAAAATTTCATTATGCTTTGCTGGAGATAAATTTTTCACTCTATTTTACTGTTTTAAAACTCCATTTTTCCGGTTCGCAACAAGCTTTCTCTATTTACTTTTTTGTGAGCTGCCTGCGAAACCAGTTTTTGTACTTCACAATATTTATATTGATTTTAATGTCATATGTAAGTGTATTTGAGGATCCTACGTAAGGCAGAAATGTTTCAATATCATTTAGTAATGAAGCTTGTCCTCTTATGTTTCTGACCAACGATAAAACTATCTTCTTGCAACCACGGTATTTAAATTCCCCAATGATTAACCCTCTGCTGCCAACCAGACACCAAGAAAACCTTAACCCACAATCCACCTCCTCTTTTCTGCTGATATGTAGAACTACGGATTGCCATTTCAGGCAGCCAACTCTCACATTTCACCTCGTCTTTCAGAGGCATTAAGTGCTCTGGCCACCGCCTGCACCTGATTAGGAATGTGCTGTTATTCTGCGCGCGTTAACCTATTGCTCTACTTGAGACGGTGTCCATCTCACGACCCAGTTCCTGAAGGCCACTTCCTCGACGTCATTTACCTTTACCTTGAAAATTTCGGCTCTGCCAGCCCTTTCTCGTGCTCTTCAAGCCGGCTTCACATCTCCCAAAAGAAGCAAAGACCTAACAGAAAACTGCAAAAAAAATGAAAGCTCAACGAGAGCGGCAGTGACAAGAGCAAATGGGACGCAACTCTCGTCTCCTTTTTCTGGTTGGTGGAGCGCTCAAAAATAGACTTTCGGTTTACTTACCAATAAAATTCTCTTGACTCGCAGTAACTTGTATTGAATAAGACGTTCAAGTTAACCACAAGTGCATGAGGGTGATAAACCAATGTATTGAAAGAGCACACAAGTATTTAATACATTTAAAATGAATGTCTGACGATTCATATGTAAGACGGAATTGTATCTTTGAATTCAAATGAATTAGTTTTGTTAGGAATTGAAGTTCTTCAGTCGTCTATTGTGTGCTAAAATACAGGGGAAGTACAAAATAAACCGGGGTACTTTTTCCTCAACGTTCAGTTGATTCAAGCCCCTTTCAACCTTTGTTACAGTCAATTTCAAAGCCAGTTCTGCGGCATTATACGCTTTCTTTCATACATTGAACCATTTGATAAGGGGCATTTCTTATCGGAATTCAAGTCGGCGTTTTCTCAGTGTTGGTATAATTAGGTGCGGAAAAGTACTAGATTGTAATTTTATGAAGACTAGTATTCCTTCATTTTAAATGTGAATAATTTTTAAATTTATTGATCAACAATAACTATATATTCATAATTCATCAACTGGCATCGAAAAATTTATTGAAAAAAATGATGTTTTGGAATGTCAGTTTCAGGTAGCGATAACCACTCTTCTTGCACGGTGGGATACGAATGGAAGTTAAGTATTAAAAGTTGTTTGTCTCGTTGTTATGAGGTTTGCAAATCCCGTAAAATTACAATACAGAAGATTATCAGTCTGATTACTCAAAATTCAAGAATAATTTGAATGACAGTCACTTCTGACGTGCTAAAGGCTTATATAAATGAACTCAAAAGTTCACTCGGTGAAGCTAAATTCATTGAACTCGTTTAAACGAATGAAATCATTCCATTCTTCATGGAACTTAGTATACTTTTATGTCCACGTAAGCAGGTGACACTGACATTTCAGAGAATTTTAATCTCGTAGCCAAGCGGTAGTATGCTAAATTTTTGTCATTCCTATTGAATACTTGCTTTCTCTGAATCAATCTCGATGGTCAGTAATCGAATGAAGAAAATTTTCATGGTGAAGTCAATTATTAAAGACATATTTATGTCATGTTTAAAATTGTTCGAAATGTAGTGGCCTTTCTGTTTTTTCCACGCAAATATAAGGGTTGAATTATAACAAATTGAAGAGAGGTTGCTCCTGCACACATTGGCTACTCGCATCAAGGCCGTCGCAGTTTGACTTGCTGTAAGCGGACATTGTAAAACTATAGTAGAATGTTACGGTGGGGAATTATAAGTGAAGCGCACACTAATTTGGTGACGTACGCCTTGCTGACGTATGTTGGTTACTCAACCAGAGGCTTTTGAGGATAGAGGCAATGGTTAGAGTTGAAATGAGAAAAATGAGAAGCAATTAAAGCTTGAGTTGCGACTGATCAAGCAAAGGAATGAAGGGGCTACCGATGACGAGCTCACTCGTTCAAATCGTTTGTTGACGATTATATTACACAGCACGCAGTGTTGAGAAACCGAGGTTACCACCTCCAATTTATAGACCTGGATGAGGTTCGTTCATCAAGACTTATGCCTGACGTATGCCCTATAACAAGGCCCCTCACTCGACCGGCTCTACAGCACCGTCGGGCTCGCAGTCCGGTTGACGATCGATGTTGAGTGTGGCTGTGGTTTGAAGGACACAGCCGCTGTGCAGCGGACTCCTTGCATGCACACACCTCTGACGCCTGCAAACCTCCCTGCCCCAACACGCAATTCCCTACCATGTATGCACTTTCTTCCTATGAGTCATTTGACGCATGTCATCTGCCAAGACAACTTTAGCCCACTGAAAAAGAGTCATAAATGAATGCGATGTCATGAGAGAAGAGGCGAGTGTTTCGTATAACGACAAGTTCAAGCGATGCTCGTCTGCGCTGGCAAGTTTCCACAGAAGCACGACGAGCGACGCGTGTTGTAGAGCAATGCTGCTCCATAAATACCCGATCAGGGACGGTAATGTGAGCTTAATACCTCTCCAAATCCCCTGCCAACTGAACTTCACAATGAAAATGTAGCGCAAGGGACCTGACATCGGCAGAAATAGATGAGAGTAAGAAAACGTCGATAGTTTTCCGTTCATTTTGAATGGGTTTCGGTGCCCTTGCCCCCCACATTCGAGTCCCTGGCAGTTCTCCAAGGGCTCGGCATGAGTTGCGGGAGACGCTGAGCAGCTGCAATGGAGAGATGATCGAATATACCGTGTCTGCTGCCTCTAACGTTATTTCCTCTAAATTCAACGGCGTATACACAGTAAATAGGCTCGTAGAAAGGAGGAATTCATTGCTCACAATATTAGAATGCAACTATGCAAAACTAATGCTGATGCTAACAATGAGATCATACGTTATGATGACTTTTCATCTAATACGTGATGTTGAATGAACATGGCAAATTTATACATATTATTTGAAAATTGTAACGAAAGTTATTCTGTTGCTTTCAGTTCATGAGAGAATTTTTAAAATTATCCTGTCCTGTAAATGCAGTTCAGCAGCTAATTCCATCAAGTCAGCAAAAAATTGAAACAAATTACCAAACCCTTTTGAACGCATTCTTCACAGAATTGAAGAAAAAACAGAATTCTCAGATTGAATTTGTGTTGAATCACTCATGTGTTTTAAAATACGTTGGGAGTAAAAAACCGTGAGAAACCATTTGATATTTTCAATAACTGCAGTCCCTTACTAGTACGGATGAGCGAGAACGTCGATTTCTTAAAGCCAGGTGTGCATGAATTTGCGTGGATCGCGGATATATAAAAAAGAAATGTATATAACTCTTCTTCTTCAAAATGAATAACCGGAAGAATACGGCAGACGCCAACCTTCAGTGAGAAGTACAAGCAAGCAACAGACGCCGCCGTAGAAAGCCTCGAAAAATCCGTCCCGCTTTAATACGGGGATGCGACAGCCAGATAATGGACGCGTTTTTGTACGGGATAAGAAGGCAAAAATCAAATCGATCATGCTCTATTATTCCGTCGGTGCGTCGCAGCAGCCTCTTGTTTTTGTGAGTTTCTTTGTAATTCTACACGTGTTTGAAAAGGCCTCTTGCGAAATAAAGCTGACGAAGAATTTTTTAACAAAGCTGATGTAGTTATGATGCTGACTACCGTCTATTGTGCGTTTGGCCTACTTAGCGCGTTAAGTGCGGTGGGGTGAACTGAGTTTAAAGATGAAATCTCTATTTAAACTCAATTACAACATTTAACTATCAAATCAACAAGAAACTTTAAAGTAAGTGTTATCGTTTGGCTTTGGGTAAGCATAAACAAAATTTGTTTGTGATCACCACTTGGTCACCTGCATTACAAAATATCCTTCAGTGACTAATGGTGGATCATCAAGCAGTTAACGCGGTAAACGAGTGAAGATGCTGAGTTTGCTTCCTTAACGAATTGGTAATTTTTAACATTTCATCAGAATTCAACTCCTCTACATGATACAATCATGTTACCTTCCTCATTCTTTAGCTTCCTTGATGCAATTTATATTCAAGCTAAGTCATATTGGTGAGTTGTTTTTCAAATACTTCCATGCTTCGACATAAGTGGAGTATATTATAAAAATTCAATGCAACATTTGATTTGTTTCAAGCGCCATGGCTGTCCATGTTTGGTTTTTATCCTCGTGTGTTACATTTTATTTCATCAATTGCAACTACGCTGTGGTTGCGACTGAAAGAAAGTTACATTTCTACTGCTGTGTTTCAGTCAGTGTAATTTTCCCTCATTCGATGAATTTTACAAGTTCATTGCACTCGATGGGAAAAATTTCGATCACGTGATTGCAGGTGCATGCGCTTCGTCGGACTTAAGCTACGCAAACACTTCGCATCAGCACTTGGTGTTTTTGAAGCCTTGTTTTAAAATAGTTAGCATTGCTCCCAGCGTTGGCGGTGTGGTCTCACTATCCATCACAACCACTTGGCTGCACCTTCGCTAAATGTCACCAGCATCTACATCTCCTCTGTGAATGCAGGAGTCGCGTCCTACACCTGGAGGAAGTACCCGATGAGTGTGAATGATCTCCCTTTTGTGACGGTCTTCAGACGCATCTTACATTAAAAAAAACGTTTCTAAGAGTTGCTCAGATGGCAGACGAAGCATCGGTTTTAATTCAGGCCGTTGACTTATTGAAAATCTACGCTGAAGTAAGATGAACTGTACTCTGAGATGGTGTAAGAGTGCTATTTGATGCAAATTCTGGATGAAGGAGATCAGTAAAAATTCAACGACAAAACTGGCCGCGTGTTCTATTTTTACAAAAGTTTGGGTACCTAGAATGACCGAAATCGTTCTCCACGGCTAAAAGGATAACCAGAGACGTGAGCGAGTTCATTCAAGTTCATAGTATGAAAACCTAACGCGAAGAAGCTTTCCAAGCGTTCGAACTTATAACCATTTACTCCACTTGAACCGAATTTGCCGAGCATTCCTGATATTCTATGTAGTCATTTTTTCAGTGAATCTACAACACGAAGCGATCAGTTACGCGCCCCAAAGCGGTAGCCATCCTCCCTGAGCCGTCGAATTGAAAGTTTGGTGCGGGTTGTATTGGCATTGAGAAGAGTTTGGTCGGGCCCAAGAGGTGCAGGTTAAAGATAACGGTAACCGCGAGACCTCAGCGGCAGTCGCGCCGGCTAAATTGACCACCTGTGGGCAGGGACTGTTTTCTCAGCAAAGTCTTTCGGCCTGTAATCGGTGGAATTAACCAAATATATCAGGAGAGAACCAGTTTTTATCAGTGCACGAACGGTTTCCAAGCGCATCTTGAGGCAAAGACGAGCTTATTTAGAAATAATTATTTACGTATATTACTTAACAATGACCATCTATCGTGCTTTCGAGAGCGCAAAAGACGCAGGACTACAGAAAAGTGAAAACACACTTCCTGAAAAATTCGCCTTTCCCAAATTTTCATTAGCAGGAAAACCTATGGAAAAACTCAACTCCCGAAAGCTTCTGATCGCGAGCAACAAGGAAAACTCTCCCCTCTTTTGGTATCATTCGAGTTTTGCAAACACCATTTTCAAGAACACTTACAACGTTTTTATTTTAATGACAAAACATTGTGCTTTGTGTCATACAGCGGCAAACGGTCGATTTTTTAGCGAATACAGCTGATTTTTTTGCTCTTTAATATTACGTCATGCAACGTTTGCAGTGGTCAGCAGGATTGATATTCGTTTAGTCCATCATTCAGTTAGGATAATCATTAGGTCATCTGTTCGTCTTCAATATCATTAAAATAACGATCTATAATTTCATTCGAAAATTTCAAATAAATATTCTGACATAGTAAATAGTCCACTCCAGCTCTACGCACACCGCCGCAGCAGAGAAATGCACGCTAAAGCAACGAGACAGCTGCAGTTGGCAGAAGCTTAAAAAGCGTGACTGAAACGGTTGCTGGCAGAGCTCCAGCAAGAGTAACTTAATTTGGCAGCATGACCAGGAAAACGCCAAGGCTTTGTTGTCAAACGTCTTTTGCTTCTCATTTTATCGAGTTTACTTCAGTGTTTCCTTTCTGCAGACGCAAGTCTATACAAGCGACTTGGCTGTTTTCACTCGACCGGCGGTCGCAAAGCAGCAGCGTACTTGTTTTGTTGGATGCTACAAATGAGATTCATCTTTTTTCAATTAATTCGCAGGTATATTGCAGCTGTTACAAATTCCTGGGCTGTACATTTTTATGTTCTATCATCATATACGCAACTTAGGCTTAAAATTTATTTCGATTATCCCTCAGCTACATTAAAATGTACGAAATATAATATTGAAGTAAACAAATCGGTGACCTGAAATTTTCAAGGTTATCGAATAAAATGTGCAAAATATGCACAATTCTTAGGATAAGACCTGTCTAATCATTGGCATGAAAATTACTTATTCATATATCAATGTATAGAAAACTGTGAACTACGATAATCTCTATTATAAAATGATAAAATGAGGACAAATTCCAGGAGCAATTCAGCAGACAAGCTTGGCATTAAATACGGATAATGCATGTTGCAAATTGCGAATCATGTTTTGCTGTGATGCGGATGTTGTGCGTCAAATAAAATTCATATAATAAATTACTTAAAATACCTAGAATGCGGGGCACAAAGTGCGTATGCGTAGTTACTAAAATACGTATAAGACGTAGCGTTAGGTGCGTACAAAATCCAATAAAACTGGCATTTTCCATGATTTCATGAATACTTCGTTGTTTAAAATCCATTCAAGTTATTGAATATTCTTTAATATGCAATAGTTATTGAGTTTTCTTTTAGGCCCCATATTTAAAAATTGCCGTGTATTTAGGAGGGCATCTTAAAATAAAAGTTGGCGGAGGGGATCGAGGTGCCGCCAGCTAGCAAAGCACTTGCTCGTGGCGCCATGACGCGTAAAATAAATTTAATTTAAAAATTTAAAAACACGTTGCTGTGAATCAGTAAATTATACTTTTGAAAGTAAATCGAATGTATCATTTGATTACAAATTGTAGTTTCTATTTCTATTTTATTTTAAATGGTATTAAGTCATTCGAAAAGCACCGCCGGGGAATGTTGCAAACGTCTATGCGTGGACTGAATGAGAAAGCCTATGATAAATTCGCATGAAAAGAACAAGTCACAACGTAAATAGGTTATGGAAGTAGCACGAACAATTTGCCTTCAGTCCAACACATCTCAGTAGCGTTTATTTATCATCGCAACCTGCGCAGTATGACATGATTTTATCTCGACGTACCTCGTGGTTCTGCGCGTCTGATCATCAGGTCATTAGCATCAACTTGAGTGGAGAAGAAAAAGAAAAAAGCGTTTGTACCAATCACATTCATTCATAACGAACATATCATTGTTTTAAAATTTATTAATGACGACCCGCAAACTTATTGAGGGTTAAGCGGGTACCCGTCCAAGGGTTGGCTGCGAAATTGCGGACTAACTTCATTTTACGAGTGAAACAAAAGCATTGTTGCTCACATTGTTGCTTTTGAATTCGAACGCGGAAGCATACAAATGGCTGGCACGCATATTACCTTAACATCACGGTGACCCAGTAGAACCTGAGTATGGATTGCCTAGCATGGAATTGCTCTGCTTCACGTTTGTAACTTCTGCATAATTAAATGCACTCGATGAGGTGGAGCTTCGATTGCTTTCACTCAAGCAGGAGCCTCAGGCAGCCTGGAGAATTCCATTGTCATCGAGGAGCATAGCTTGCGATACTCATGCATTGCCATTTGGTATTACTTTTTCATTCATTTGCAAATGACCGGTCTTGTGTGCACCTTTCATTTTCAGCGAACACGAAGTTACTTGTATCTAAATTGCACACCGAGAACGTAGTGAGACTAGGCATGCAGATGAGAGCACATGCAATATTACTTTCTTTGTTGAAAGAAGAAACCAATGCAAATTTGTACTGTAATAAGTATAGTACATAATGCTTTAATAATGAATTGGAAACTGAAAATGGAACTAACTAATTACTGACGAGAATTAACAGCGAAATAAGGGACTTTATTTGCAAATCAACACTTAGACACCAACGACTATGTGTCAGCAAACACCCAACAACATCTGAATCTGGTAAGTTAACTTCTCCCTCATCTGCCAAGTCAGAGATAACTACATATTTGTGTTGAGAAATGATACATACTAAAAAAATTACTATGGAAGAAAAACGACCAAGTAGAAAAATTTTGCTGAAGAGAAGCTATGCAGAAGTTTCGGTCCCAGTGAACAGAGAAACGTTTAATTTGTGTTCAGAAATGATATAATGTGTAAAAAGGTTAAGTAGACCTTTACTAAAAAGAAGCTATGCAAAAATTATGATTCCAGTGAACAGAGAAGTGTACAATTTGTGTTGAGGAATGATACAGGAAGCAAAAAGCGAAAAGCAGACAACGTTTACTGAAGAGATGCAGTGCAGAAATTTCGACCCCTGTGAACTCCGCTTCAGCTTGAACGATTTTCTCAGGTCGCTGCGTGCATGAAGCTAATGATGGCAATTACCAGGCTGTGTGTGGGTCAATTAGCTCTCATTATAAGCTCAGGAGCCACAACGACACGAGTTACTTGGAACACAAAGAGTATTGTACATAATTCACACGTGTACTTCCCTACATCCCAGAATCTAAAAATTCAAACATGTAAATTCCAAACCCAAAAAACAACTTTTATTGTTACTTGATTCGCTTTGAAGACCTTCGAAATGGTAAAATATTCTTTCATCAAAAACTGAAAAGAGAGGGGAATTTCAAGTGGATTCTAATTTGTTCCTCGGCTCTATGTAGTGAATCAAGACTTGTTTTGGAATGAGCTGTTAACCTTAGAAATGATGCTGGATACAAATTCAAAGAAGTCAAGCCTGTAAGACAAATTTTCTCATTGATGAAACTTTATATGTTTGCTTACCTGTTATGTATACCAATGCTAGGCATGGCCGCTGCAGCTTACATTTTGCAATGGAATAATGATAAAGTTTGATTTGTTCGTCATGCGCACTATTTCTGTATTTCCACTACATTGTACTAAGGATGCATTTATGGTGATCAAAATTTGCGGAAAATGAGTGAAAAGTTATATAACTGTTTTCCGTTAAGCCATAGATTTATAATAATTCTTGTAATGTTCGAAAGACAGTCGAAATTTAATGTTTTTTAGAAAACTTCAAATGTTACTGGATGAATTATTCAGTTTTCCTACATTCATTTCATTATTACTGGTATTTTGCATTTAATTTAAATAGAATTGAAACACACTGACAGCATTTAATTGAGAAGTACAGTGCAGTGATGCAGCTGTTCCTGTGCGAACTCGAGATACTCGTTGCCAAGCTGCTCCGTTGCCATCCTCACCTCAGAAAGCTAAACTACTCTGCTGAAGCTTCATTATTTTAGTTGAATCTTCTAAATTCATTCAATAATTTTTATTTGCGGCCGCTAATAATGGGGAATTTAGAGAAATTTGTATCATATTTCTCAAAACTTGTTTTCATACTAAATAATTTCCATGAATTGAGTTCGTAAGTAAAATAGCAGCACTTTCATGCGCTGCGTGTGTTGCAGTCGCATTTGCTTGCGCGCTAAAGCTGTGAATTCCTACAACTTCGCGCCTGAGAAATGAGGTATTTTTCATCTTTTCAGTTTTGTTAAAAACTTTTCTTTGGGAATTCATCTTCGCTACAGCACATGCGGCCGTCGTTTTATTTTCCCTCAACCAATGCAAGGCAAGATCAACATGATGCTGAGCTTAACTCATTTCGTCTATTTCACTAGACACAGGTTCAAAAAATTACGTGGAGTCACACCAGACAATTTCGGGAGAGTTTTGGGCTAATTTCCAAAAAATCTCACACCTAATATTTGTCGTTTGGTAATTCTACTGGCATATTTTTGCTAATGTATGCAGAGTCTCTTTGTGTGACTCGGTCATGCGGTCTGCAATTTTCTCACGTGCATGAATGATTAGACAAGGTAAAATTTTATACGACGTATTAGGTTCATCGATACAATCATTTTATCTCGTGCATAATGACTGTCCCATTCAAGCTAATTCTTAGAAAAATATGTACTCCAATGCATTCATGCGTGGGTACATTTTATTATTATTTCTTGAAAAAACTACAGCATCACGAAAGTCTTGCTTACATCAAACCCCTTCCCCTTTACTTTAGGATGAAAAAATTACATCATGGAAATGATGGAAAAACTTTCAGTCAAGTTAGAAAGTTAATGAATAGGATATTCTCCTTTGGCCACTAGTGGTGCGATGGAGAACAGCTCAAAGCCTCGCAACCTAAATTCAACGACTTGAGCCCATGCCACGGCTACTCCGCGTCAGGGTTTGCAGCGTCACAGTGTGATGTGCAGAGTTAAATTTCGCATGTATGGCAATTTCTCATACATGACTTTCATTTGGCTGTAAAATTAAGGAGATTTCTCAAATATTCCTAACATTTGGCTCATCCAAGAGACGCGTGAGCAGTAATTTATCTTCACATGTTATCAAATCGAAAATCTCAGCGCATTGAAAATATTTCCAATGTTTTCATGGGAATAACGCCCGTGGGTGTGCAACATTTGGATGTGTTGAACTTCTAGAATCTGTAACCTGATAAAATATTCCGTGCAAATTTGCTCTTTGTTCCACACTTATGTATAACTGCAATAATTCAACCGCGTTTATGAGTATTATTAGTATTGAAAATACAA